>APFE031407583.1:56356-80080 GCA_000404065.3 Pinus taeda
TCTGAGCTGTATTGTGTGTAACAGAGGTGGAGATACTTGTGAGAAGTATTATGTTGTGTAATGTTACATGACTCAATCATTAATATACAGATAGTTGGGGTTTTTAACGAGATGCTTTCCCCGGGATACATATTGTGTTAATGTGTGAATGCTCTTGATGTTTTATTGTTATTGATGCTGCTATATTGATGATCATCGTAGAGGAGCTTATGTATTGTGTATGTCTTCCGCAATAGTACATGATCAAGATAATCTTTGTTGAATATGTGTTAAATTATTCAAAATTTCTACACTGGATACCATGGTGTTGGTATGTTTATCTTGGTTTTGAGCTTTGGTTTGCCAGATGGATTTCATAATTTGGGGCGTAGGTGGTCTCAAGGTTCATTCCAAAAGGCCTAGGAATCCCTTGACCAGTTTTGGCGAGATACACGGTAAAGCCTGAGGGATATGTCTCGGTTTAGGGCCTAGTGATATGGGTTTGGATTGTGGTAAATCCTAAGATACTGGCCTCTGTTTAGGGCTTAGTGATATGGGTTTAGATTGTGGTAAAGCCTCAGACACAAGGAGATGAAAAATTCCTCAAGGATAGTGATGGATTCGATATGGCATTCCAAGTTCAGTTCAGTTGTGACCAGAGCACTAGTTTTTGTGTACTCATGGTTTGTGACAGTGGAGGTGGTTAAACCTCTCGATTCCCTTATTTGTTCTTGGATTGGTTGTTCTATGAGATCCCACATTCATACTTGCAATATGGTACGGGGGTGACTAGCTAAAAGAGAGATTTTTTTTAGCCATGTCTATGGTTGGGTGGTACGTGGAAGTCCCGAACCTGGTCAGATTTGCCCATGTTTAATAAAAGCTAAGTCATCTAACTTTCACATTGGTTTATATGTGGATTTAATGGTTGTCATATCTCTGATATTTATATGGTTTATGTTGGTTATAAGCATGGTTAAATGACTGGTCCATGTCATGTTTATTTCATGTATTTACTTGTAATTGTTAAATGGATGGATGCAAGACCTAATTGGTGATATAATAGTTCAATGGAGAAGGAGGTGATCCTTCTGGTTATGTTTCATAAGTTCTTTAAGTCATTTATGCTATGTCTTGTATCCTATACCTATAGGTTGCATTGATGCCAAGTGTTTGACAGAATGTCAGTCCTGATTGGGGATGCTCAGGCCTAGTCCTGAGGTTTATTTTGTACTTATCAACATTTTTATTATGTCTTTGATGGATTCTGAAGGTTGTAGCAAGCTATGGGAAGAGGTAGGGATTTTGGGCTAGAAAAGTGGCTCAAATCTCAGGGTCACTGGCACAGGTCTGCTGAGAAAAGTACACATTCGTTGGCACATAGGCCTATGAGAGTGACTTTGAGTTACTAGACATTTTTATGCCTAGAGCATGAGAGTGACTATGGGTTAAATGACTTAAATCATCAATGGGACTCAAGGATAGTATGTCTGAGTGGTTGAAATGTCTCCTGAGGGTGTTATTGTTGATGTGGATGGGTTTGTTTGATATGTTCGGTCGGTTCCATTTCATTAAGGTCACCAAGGAAGTTGAATCCCTTATAGTAGTCTCTATGATCACATGTTTACCCCAGCTGGCCAGTTGCTTGGGTGGAATTGGGAGGAGGCGGTGTTATAGATTAGTACCAGAGAAGGTTGTGCTCTCTTTGGATCATATATGATATTACAAATTGGTATCAGAGCATGGTTGCTCCTTGGGTAAAGGTGCTTGGTCATGCATGCATGTCAATTGCATGTGTGTCCCTTGCACTTGCATTCCATGTGATTGTTTCATTGCATCATGTTTATCATGATTGTAGTAATGTTGTCATGAGGAACTTGATGTGATTTTGTGGGATGCATCGTCAGAAGTATATGAATGGTTGCATATGGTTATATGTCACTTACATGTTGATTATATGTCACTTGACTACATCCTTGTAGGTTAGGTGCATTCTTGAATGTTTTGATTACATGTATTATTCTTATAGGTTGGTTACAATAAGTGATCACTTATGCTCGACTGCATGTGTTCATACATATGTGTAGTTGATTAGGCATTACTTATGCATGTTTAAAGTTGCATGTGCCAATGTGTGCAATGGAGTAATGGTTGTTATCATGCATGAGGTCATAGCATGCATTGTTGATATGGCCTTGCGTTGAAGACTGGACCCTAACGAGAATGATGTTTATGCGTGGATGCACTTATTTGATATATGTCTATATTCCATTAAAATTATGTTATACATGTGTCACGTTGATTTTCTGATCTTGCAAACAAGTTATCCTCCCCGAATTATGCTAAGGTATGTTGGTTTATTGTTATTTGATTTAGCTAACATAGTATGCCTTACAGGAAAGAGATCAGATGGGTAAAAAGGTGGTAGACTACATTGAATCTCCCTATGAATCAGATGGGTGGCGTGGTGTGGGGAACTCTTCTGATTTGGCAGACACATTGAGAAGCCTGAAGGAAGAAATAAGGAGTTGCAAAGCAGACAATGACAAAATCATGTAGGCAAAAGAGAAACAAACAGAGGTGAATGTGATACTACTTCAGAGTTTGTCAGATTTGTAGCAATAGGGACAGCTTCGGATCAGCCATGGACATGAGGATAGAACTAATGGGGCATATGGAAGTAAGTCTCATAGTAGACACAAGTTAAATAGATCTAACATGATTAGATATGGCAGGCTTTTGGACACTTCGGATAGGAGAGGTGATCGACACAGGTACTATTCCAATTCTGGTTTTGATAGGCATCATTATCTTCATTGTTATCATACTTACAGGAGGAGTGAAGAGGATACTTTCCAGATGATTTTAAGAAGGCAAATCCACCTACCTTTGATGGAGAGATGAAGAAAACACAAGATGTAGAGTCATGGTTGTTGGGTATGAATAAATTCTTCTGAGTGCATGATTATTCAGAAAACATGAAAGCAAAGATATCCACTTTCAATCTCAAAGGTAAAGTGTATATTTGGTGGGAAGATGTGAAGAATGTCAAACGTATACACAATAAGGATTTGTCTTGGCATGCATTTGAAAGCCTCTTCAAGAAGAAGTACTTGTTTGAGAGGTACTATGATGATAGAGCTAAGGAGTTTTATGAGTTGCAGATGGGTTCTATGTCAGATGATGAGTATACTAGCATATTTTTGGAGTTATTGAGATATGTGCCTTACCTCAGGGAGGAGAAGGACAAGGTTTATAAATTCATCAATGGACTTCCAGTTTCATACATAGATTGGATTGAGTTCGATGAGCCTAGATTGTTGGAGGAGGCCATCTGAAAATTGAAGTATTGATGTGAGCATTCAAAGCACAAAGTTGAGCCTAAGCATGACTTGAAAATAAGTGAGAAAGCTAAAGGAAAATGGCCACCAAAGAGAGGAAGACCTCAAGATGCAAGTCAGAAGGAAAATGTAGTTCCTTACAAGAGATTCAATACAGTTGAGAAGGGATGTGGAGAGCAACAAGATAGAGGCAATGGTAGGAACCATTACAGTGTTGGATATGTGGTAAGGATCATCATACGAGGGATTGCCTTTAGTATCAGAGTGGTGGTAGACCCCAAATCTACAATTCTCAAGAGGCACATACAGTTGGTGATGTTGGTCATAGCATTCCTTGGATCTACGCAGTTGTGGACAACAGGCAGGTGAATCATCAGGCATCAATCATTGAGATGGATGGTAAGCTTTGTGTTAAAGTTGTTTCTATTTTGGTTGATCCTAGATCAAACTATAGTTATATTAATCCTGACATGGTGGATAAGTGTGGTTTGAGAAAAGAAGTGCATGCAAAATCTTGGTTGGTACAGTTGGCTACAAGTACAAAGAAGAGAGTTCACCATTGGGTGAGAGCTTGTGCATTTGAGTTAAATGGTATGCCTACAACAACACATTTGAATGTATTTCCATTAGGATCATATAGTATGATTTTGGGTATGGATTGGCTATACCTTCACAGAACCAGAGTGGATTGCTTCGACAAGTCCATTGAGTGTCTGGATGATAGTGGGGAAAAGAGGGCTTTGCAGAGGAAGAAGAAGCCTACATCAGTTAGGATGACAATAGTTATGCAAGAAAAGTGTATCCGCAGGAAAGGGTCTGTTTTATTTACAGTACACATTTCTAGTGATAAGGGTAAGGATGTTGAGGATGCAGATGTGTTAAGAAGGTACCTATTTTTGCAGCAGTTTTAGGATGTATTTCCTGAAGAAATAACAGAGTTGCCACTTCACAAGGAGGTATATTTTTCTATTGAGTTAGTACCAGGGGAAGCTCCATCATCAAAATCACCTTACATGATGAGTATAACAAAGAGTTAAAGTTACAGATGAAGGAAATGTTGGACAAGGGATACATTAGGCCAAGTGTATCACCTTGGCGCACACCAATGTTGTTCGTAAAGAATAAATATGGTACTCTTAGATTGTGCATTGACTATAGCCAGTTGAACAAAGTAATGAACAAGAACATGTACCCATTGCCAAGGATTTATCATTTGCTTGATCAGTTGAAGGGAGCAACAATGTTATCTAAGATCAATTTGAGATCATGATACAATCAAGTACGCATCGAGGAAGAGGATATCTTCAAGATTGCATTCAGGACCTGGTATAAGCATTATGAGTTTTTTGTTGTTCCATTCAGTTTGACTAATTCTCCAACTACATTTATGTGTTTGATTAATAGTGTGTTGTGTCCTTATCTGGACAATTTTGTTATTGTATTCATTGATGACATACTAGCATATTCTAAGAATGAGGAAGAACATGCCGAACATTTAGCAACAATGTTGAGATTTCTAAGAGAGCATCAGTTGTATGCTAAACTTAGCAAGTGTAGCTTCTTTCAGAATGAGGTACATTATTTGGGGCATGCTGTCTCCAAGGATGGCACAGTAGTGGATCCATAAAATATAAGGGCTATCATGGAGTGGGCAGCTCCAAAGAATGTGGATGAGGTGACATCATTTATGGGATTGGCAGGTTACTACAAGAGGTTCATTAGGAACTTCTCATGCATTGCATATCCTATCACATCATTGTAGGGGAAAGGTAAGAAGTTTGAATGGAAAAAGGAATATGTACCTAGTTTTTTGCAGCTTAAGCAATTGTTGACACATGCACCAATGCTAAAGATTGTGGATTCGGACAAGGAGTTTGTAGTATGTACAGATGCTTGCAAGAGAGGACTTGGTGGAGTTCTCATGCAAGAAGGATAGATAGTGTGTTATGAGTCACTAAAATTGAATGAGCATGAGCAGAACTATCCAATGCATGATTTTGAGCTAGCAATGATTATACATGCATTGAAGATGTGGAGGCACTATCTTCTTGGCAGGAGGTTTACATTGATGAGCAATCACAGTGGGTTCAAGTATTTGTTTAACCAGCCGAATCTGCATGTCAAGCAAGCTAGATGGTTGGCCACCCTTAGTGAGTTTGACTTCGAGATCAAATACATCAAAGAGAAGGAGAATCAGGTTGCAGATGCTCTTAGCAGGAAAGTACAAGTAAATCATATAGAAGCTATGAGATCTTACGGGACAGAGTTATAGGATAGGATCTTGCAGGCAGGACAACAGGATGACAAATGCATGGAGATTATGCAGAGGTTACAATAGAACACATGTACAGGTACAAGTATAGGTGAACGAGACACAAATTATCATCTCATGGTAGATGGTTAGTGAGACTTAGAGACATGATCTACCTGTTGAATTGCAGTGAGCTCAAGAAGCTTATCTTGAGCGAGTTTCACGCAAAGCCATATTTTGGTCATCCAGGATATTAGAAGATGCTGACGTCGATAAAGAATTTCTACTATTGGTTGAATCTGAAGAAGGAAGCACTAGAGTTAGTGGCTAAATGTTTAGATTATCAGGAGGTAAATGCCAAATGTAAGCATCCAGGTGGTTTACTACAGCCTATAGCAATTCTGGAATGGAAATGGGAGATCATTTCCATGGATTTCATTACAGGTCTTCCAATGATAGTAAAGCATCATGATTCTATTATGATCGTGTTTGACAGGTTGAGCAAGGTAGCTCACTTCATTCCAGTAAAGACTACATATTCAGCCAGTGAGATAGCACAGATGTTCATCAGAGAGATAGTGAGACTGCATGGTGTTCCAAAGAAAATTGTGTCGAACATGGATGCAAAGTTCACTTCCAAGTTTTCGAAGGAGTTATTTGCAAGCTTGGTTACAGAGTTGGCCCTCAGTGCATGTTATCATCCGTAGATAGGTGGATATAAAGAGAAGGTCAATAGGATCTTGGAGGATATGTTGAGGATGTACGTGTTGCTCCAGCAAAGGAAATGGGAGGAGTATCTTCCATGGGTTGAGTTCACATACAACAATGGCTATCAGGAGTCATTGAGGATGACTCCTTTCGAGGCATTGTATGGGTAGTATGTTTTCTTTTCAGTGGGTTTTCTAAGGCCTTGGTGTGGTTTAACATAGAGGATGGTGTTCCCCGGGGGGGCGGGGGGTGGGGTTGGGAGAGGGGCCCTTCTGTAACAACCTCGGTGAAAATTTCATGTAATAAAATTGAATAGAGGCAAAATAAGACCATAGTTAAGGGACACTTATTCCAAGCTAAATGTTGGGAAAAGATATCCTAGTGGGAATCATCGGATGTGTGTTTTTTCTAAGGAAAATAGGCAAAGGCTAAGGAAAAGGCATTAAAAGGAAAAAGGAATTTTTGGCACATTTATTTATGAAAATAAAGGAAATTAGGAGAAAAGTAAGGTAAAAGGTCATAGGTTGCATGTGAGGAGGAAATTGGAGGAAAATAATGGAAAATGAAGAAATTAGAGGCCTCATTCATAAAAAGGCTTCTGAGGATCAATGGGAAAAAAATTTCTAACCTTTTGTCAGTTCAAGTTTGGAGCTCTCTCATTATTCTCTCTCTCTCTCTCACTCTTGGTCACTTACTATTTTCTTGGAGAACTCTAGCTTTTGATCAAGGAAGGAAAGGCAAGCAAAAGGAAAGGAAGGAAAGGAAAGAGGATCAGCTAGCTTCAGCAGGAATACTTGTAGGAAACCTTTTGCATGTGTGATTTCCTAACTAGTTTGGACATGCATGGCTTTGCATGTTGGTGTATGATTCTCTTGTTGTCGGTGGCATTGTTTTGTCAAGTTATGACAGTTGTTTTCATCCAAGCCTTGCCCTTTTCCAAATTCCATGGTGCTAGGATGTTTATCTGAGTTTTGAGATTTGGTTTATCGGATGGATTTTGAAATCAGGGGCAGAGGCGGTCTCAAGGTTCTTTCCCAAAAGCCTAGGAATCCCTTGACCAGTTTTGGTGGGATACACGGTAAAGCCTGAGGGAGAAGTCTTAGTTTAGGGCCTAGTGATTCGGGTTTGGATTGCGGTAAATCTTGAGAGACTAGTCTTGGTTTAGGGCCTAGTGATCTAGGTTTGTATTGCAGTAAAGCCTAAGATACAAGGAGATGGAAAATTCCTCAAGGATAGTGATGGATTCTGGATGGCATTCCAAGTTTGGTTCAGTTGTGATCAGAGCACCGATTTTGGTGTGATCACGGTTTGGTGAGGGTGGAGGTGGTTAAACCTCTGGATTCCCTTGGTTGTTATTCGATTGGTTGTTCTGTGAGATCCCATATTCATGCTTGTAATATGGCACAGGGGTGACTAACTAAAAGAGAGATTTGGCTTAGCCATGTCTATGATCAAGTGGTACGTCGAAGTCCCGAACCTGGTCAGATTTTCCTATGATTAATAAAAGCTAAGTCCCCTTTATTTTGCATTTTTTTATATGTGGATTTAATGGATGTCATATCTCTAATATTACTATGGTTTTATGTTGGTTATAAGCATGGTTAAATGACTAGTTCATGTCATGGTTATTTCATGCATTTACTTGTAATTGTTAAATGGATGGATGAAAGACCTAATTGATGATATAATAGTTCAATGGAGAAGGAGGTGATCCTTCTGGTTATGTTTCATAAGTTCTTTCAGTATTTTATGCTCTATCTTGTATCCTAGACCTATAAGTTGCATTACTTCCAAGTGTTTGACAGAATGTCAGTCCTGGTTGGGGATGCTCAGGGCTAGTCCTGAGGTTGATTTTTTATTTATGAGCATTGTTATCATGTTTTTGATTTATTCTGAAGGTTGTAGCAAGTTCTAGGCAGAGGCCTAGATTTTGGGCTAGAAAAGTGGCTCAAATATCAGGGTCGCTGGCATAGTTCTACTGAGAAAAATCCACAATCATTGGCACATAGGCCTATGAGAGAAAATTTGAATTGTTGGACATTGTCATTCCTATAGCATGAGAGTGAATCTGGGTTAAAAGGCTTAAATAATCAGTGGGACTTATGGATATGATGTCTGAGTGGCTAACATGTCTCTTGAGGGTGTCGTTGTTGATGTGGATCGGTTTGTTTGATATGTTATGTCGATTCCATTTCCTTAAGCTCACCAAGGAAGTTGAATCCCTTATAGTAGCCTCTCTCATCGCATGTTTACCCCGGCTGACTGATTTCTTGGGTAGACCTAGGAGGAGGGAATGTTACACCAAGGGTCATTACCAAGGTATTAACCCATAATAATGAGTGCAAAAACAATTATTTGATCTTGTTAAAGAATACCAACAACATTAATAAGGGATTGGCCTAAGGTATTGGCTAAGGCTAAAGCTATATAAGGAGATGGAGATGAAAGTGGTAATGGTGTGCATGTAATGGGTTATTAATGTGTGATCTTATTTAAAACAGGTGTGCACTAGGGAGCAAGGAGAAGACTCAGATATGAATGCTCTCAAGATGTGTTGACATATATGCTTGATTAATTTGCATGTTGAAAATGTTTAAGTTGATAACAATGATAGATATGTGGTTATAATGACGTTTTGATCTAAATGAATTATTCAAAAGTTTGTAGTGTTGACAGTGAAGGTTGCGAAGTGTGAATATTATGTTTACAGCAAAAGTTTTCAGATCTATAAGCAGGTTTGTCTTAGGTTAGTTGCGTACACACAAATCTACTTCTAGGTAGTTGCATATGTATTCTACGAAATGTTTTTCAATATGTGAATATCTGAACACGAGTTTTGTGTATGGTAAGTGCATACATACGTAGATATGCCTTGTGGAAGACACATATACAAAATAGAGTTTGAACTAATGATTGATGTTTACAGTTGATGATGTCTGGTTTATTTGTTGTTGTCTCCCAATGATGTCTCTATGATGATAATATGTGTTTGACAGTATTGATTGAGTTAAGTTGGTTATGGAATGGAATGTTGATTAGTGATGATGCTACAGTGTCGTGATATGTAATTGGTTCAATGATCTGTGATTGATTCAGTACTTGATTATGTGATTACTTCAGTATTGCAGTGATTCATAATGCAAATTTCAGTGTTTTGAGATTTGTACACATGTCTTATAAAAGGGAATCATGTATATATGTGGGTATGCTTCATAAAAATTATCATATGCATTTTGATGTATGCATGATCAGGGTTTTCAATGGTAGAAATTGGTTTCCGTGACGAATAGAGTATGGCTTGGTATATTTATGAATAGTTTTGCATTGGAATGATTGGTTTGATTTGATTGCAATAGTTGGTTGAGATTTAACGATTAGTTTGATGATGCCATAGTGATTCATTTGCTTTAGTAATTGGATGATTTGATTCACTGTTTGGTTTCAGAAGTATCACTTGGTATTGGGCTTAATGTTGGAAGTGGATCCAATCTGAAAAATATGATGAAAAGTGGCCTACAGTTTTGATAGTTTGAGTCAAGTGGATCTAGTATTAAATATTATGAAACGTGGTCTATAATAGGTGTTAAGGGTTGGAGCCTTCAGTGAGGGAGTCAGATTTTTCTTCCAGTGGTAGCTAGTAAATTTGTGCAGGCGGTATGTGCTCCCTTCTGGTAAGAGATGGTAAACGAGATCAGGGGGTTGGAGCTCCCTTCTAGTAGGTGTTAGAGAATGAGAGAAGTTTGTAGCCTTCAGAAGGTGTGTGCCTTTGTACTAGTAAGATTCTGCACTAGTACATGATTGTAAGAATTTTTCTTAATAATAAAAAATGAATACAAAGACAATGGAAGTGGTGGTTCTCTCCCACATTCGGTTTCCACCTAAAATCTTGGTGTTCATGTGTGTTGATATGTTTCTTGTTTGTTGATAATATATCTACTCCTTACTACTCATGGTAAATATTTAATTAATGAATAATGAAGTAATGATGCACTGGTTAAAGGTGAACAAATGATGAAATATATGAAAAGTTAGTTATTTGTACATATGTTGTTTTCCTTTACTGAAGTCATGTACATACGCTAGTTGCATGAATGATAGTAACATATGGAAATTAGAATATGAAATGAAAATTTTAAATTGAGTTTAAAATCATGATTCATCCCCCCCCCCCCCCAATCCCCCCCTTAGTATTTTTCCCAACAATTGGTATCAGAACAAGTCACTTCATTTGAAGCTTAACCACTTGGAGTCGATCAAGGATGATGGTAAATAAGCAAAAGAAGAAGGCAACTCAAAGGAAGAAGTCAATTGAGGAGAACAATTATAGTTAAGCATCTGATGCTATAGAAATATTTGCATTTATGGGTCAAGGACAATCTGCAGCAGAAAAACAAGGCAAGTCAGAAATAGTGGACAATAAAGGTATTTTTATGCTAATGATGATAACTACCAGGAATGGAAAGAAGTCTAAGTTAGTGAACTTATGATCTGATGTAATATTCCTAATTAGCTATGGCTAATTGGAATATTCGATTTTGCTCAATTTTTGCCTTCTATAGTTATTTGTAAATAAAAAGGTGAGGAAAAGGGGACATAACTCACTTTTAGAATAAAAGTCACTTTCTAGTATCACAACATTGTGACTTAAAGGGGAGCCAAGGGGGCCAAAGCACCACGTAGAGATGGGACCCACGCAGACACTTGGAGGGACTACGCAGATGGGAAAAGGAACACGTGGAAAGAGGAGATTACGTTCGAGGAGGTGAGCCTTACAATTGAGAGAGGCCAATGCTATAAAGGAGAGAGGAGCCTCCTCATTTTGGCATTCAGTTATGAGCATTTGAGCTAGTCACTTCGACTTGCAGCACGCTAGTTGTTTAGCCTGTCTGCAATACTGTTTAGTGCACTGAGTGTCTCCGTTCAGAGATCTCAGCCTTAGCCTCGGGGGACTAAAAGGAAATCCATGAAGGAAGAAACAAGGAAGATTCTTCATCAGGAGAACCAATAAGTAATCTTATTTTTAAAGAAAATAATGATGTTTCAAAATATGAGTATGTTATGTCAGATGGAGTTACTGATTCAAAAGAAGACAGGTTAGAGGAAGTTCTTAATCTTAGAAGAAAACTTGGTTTTTCTGGAAAAACGATTAACAATATTAAGGATAGGTTGTAGGCATATGATAACATGGATCATGTTAAATCAGTAGGTGTTGTATTAGAATATAAACAATATTGTGAAGGACTTGAATTTGAGATCGTCTCTCTAAGAGCAGATCTTGAAAAATCAAACAAGAGAAATGAAGAGCTACTTCAAGTATTGAATTGAAGCTTCTGTGATCCATATCAAGTTTAAGTGAAATTCTTCGACGTAAATCACAAGATAAATCATTTGTCGACGCATTTCGAACCAACAAGTGTGGTTCATCGTCAAGACAAGTTGAAGAAATAGATCCAGCTTAACATGTTAAATAGTTTGAGCAGAGACTCCAACGGCTATCTTGACTAACGACTAATTTTGACTTTAGGACCAGAGTCAAGATTTAATGGAAATTAGTTAAATTATGTGAATATATAAAAACAAAAAATAATTTAAAAGGTGTTTAAAGGTTAGTTTAGAAAGTTATTGTTTGATAAATAAAATCATAATTTTTATTAGGGACTTAAAGTATATATATATATAATATGTGTGGTGTGTGTGGTGTGTATATGTATATTTATAATATATATATATATATATATATAATATATATTATAAGGTTGTAGAAACTTATTGGAACGAGAAATAATTCAAAAATAAAATTGAAATATACATAAAAATAAATATAAAGTTTAATTATGAAAGTTATAAATAAATAATAAATTCAAAATAATAATAATAATAATAAATAATAAATAATAAATAATAAATAAAAATAATTATTAATAATAAAAAAATAATAATAATAATAATTAAATAATTAAATTAATTAATTAATTAAATATTAAAATAAATAAAATCAACGAGCGATATATATATATATTCTATATATATAATATATATATATATATATATATATATATATAATTATATATAAATATATATATATATATATATATACATACAGAGTCAAAAGGAGAAACCTTAGGAGGAAGGAAAAGACAAGGTTCCAAGGAAAAAATCTGTGAAATAAAGGGGAACCAACGAAAGCTAGAAAGGGC
Organism: Pinus taeda; assembly: GCA_000404065.3. NCBI lineage: Eukaryota > Viridiplantae > Streptophyta > Pinopsida > Pinales > Pinaceae > Pinus > Pinus taeda. The sequence continues at coordinate 68,833 of APFE031407583.1, forward strand.
AAGACTAGGAAGAAAGGGTCGGGATCCAACAACTACTTATCTTCCAGCCGTCATCTCTATTGAGATTGCTCGGCCTTCTTTCAATTTCAATAGCTTCCCTGAATTTACGGTGATGGAACTGAGCAACCCTGGCAATAACCTTGGCCTCCTAAATACACACTTGATGCTTGGTCTTTTCTGCATGTTCTGCTAATGCTGAAGACTTGGTTCTTCCATGTCTTAGGTTTGCTGCATGTTTTCTAATCCTTTGATGGATGGAGCGCCCTGTTTCCCCGATATAGGGGGTCCCACAAGAACAAGGGATCAAGTAGACACCCTTCATATCTTTAGGATCAATGGGATCTTTCACTGATCTGAGGGATTTGCGAATAGTGTTGAGGGGCTTGAAGGTTGAGGGAATATCATACTTCTTAAGAATCCGAGCAATCTTTTCAATGGTACCCTGGACATAGGGAAGATGGACCCCTAGCCGGCGCTCTTTAGGTTCTTTTTTGATTAACGAGTTATTAGAGGCTTTTAGGAACACCTTCTGACCTACGCATCCACTATAGCCATTCTCCATAAAGACATTAAGGAGATGGGATTTCTTTTTATCGAAGCTCTCCCTATCATAAATCCTCAGGGCTCGAGTAGCGAGGGTGTTAAGAACACCCAACTTTTGAGCAGGGAAATGATGGGAATTGGCATGAATATACTGCTCAGTATGCGTTTTTTTCCGGAATACTGAGTGTGAGAGAGAACCATTATTATTCTTCGATATAAGAATATCCAAAAAAGGGAGGCAACCATTGACCTCTTTTTCCATAGTGAACTTAATGGCAGAGGACTAACAGTTGAGATGGTTGAAGAAGAGATCCAACTCCTTCGAGCCATGGGACCAGATGACATTAGTGTCATCTACATACCTTTTCCACAGCTTGGGAAGGAGACGAGTTGAGGCTAAAGCTCTGGCTTCGAAATCTTCCATAAAAATATTCGCAACAATAGGGAATAGGGGTGAGCCCATGGCAACACCACAGGTCTGTTCAAAGAACTCACCCTTAAAACAGAAGAAAGTGGAAGTGAGACAGATCTTAACAAGATGCGCGGTATCAGGATCTATTAGGCGATAGATCACTGCCATGGCTTCCTTTATAGGGATACAAGTATAAAGGGAGACCACATCAAAGCTCACGAGAATGTCTTATGGGTCAAGCTTTATGTCCTTAAGGTCTTTAACGAAGGAAGCAGAGTCTTTTACGAAGGACTCTGTAGGGCCAACCAAGGGTTTGAGCTTAAGGGCAAGGAACTTGGATAGAAGGTAGGTCGGACCACCAATGGTGTTAACAATAGGCCTTAGGGGGGTCCCTTCTTTATGAATATTAGGCAGCCCTTAAATCCTAAGGGTAATTGGATTGCTTTCAATGAGCTTATGGTAAAGAGAACTCGTAGAGCTACTAGACTTGATGGTGAGAGCCATCGTCCTGGAAATCTTCTTAAGAGGGTTCTTGGGCAATTTTTTGTAACTGCCACTATTGTAAAGATGATCCAACATCTTCTTGCGGTAATCATCCTTGTTAAGGATGACCGTAGCCCCTCCTTTGTCAGCCCTCAGAACTACGATATCATTGTTCTGGTTTAAGGATTTAAGGGCAATGAATTCCTCATTGCTGAGGTTCTTCCGAGGGGGTTTAGCCTTTCTTAAGACCACCACACAATCTTGCCTGATAGTGTCCTATCAGGCAAGATTGTGCGGTGGTCTTAAGAAAGGCTAAACCCCCTTGGAAGAACCTCAGCAATGAAGAATTCATTGCCCTTAAATCCTTAAACTAGAACAATGATATCGTAGTTCTCAGGGTTGAAAAAGGATGGGCTACGGTCATCCTTAACAAGGATGATTACCGCAAGAAGATGTTGGATCATCTTTACAATAGTGGCGGTTATAAAAAATTTCCCAAAAACCCTCTTAAGAAGATTTCCAGGACAGTGGCTCTCGCCATCAAGTCTAGTAGCTCTACGAGTTCTCTTTACCATAAGCTCATTGAAAGCAGTCCAATTACCCCTAGGATTTATGGGCTACCTAAGATTCATAAAGAAGGGACCCCCCTAAGGCCTATTGTCAACACCATTGGTGGTCTGACCTACCTTCTAGCCAAGTTCCTTGCCCTTAAGCTCAAACCCTTGGTTGGTCGTACAGAGTCCTTCGTAAAAGACTCTGCTTCCTTCGTTAAAGACCTTAAGGACATAAAGCTTGACCCAGAAGACATTCTCGTGAACTTTGATGTGGTCTCCCTTTATACTTGTATCCCTATAAAGGAAGCCATGGCAGTGATCTATCGCCTAACAGATCCTGATACCGCGCATCTTGTTGAGATCTGTCTCACTTCCACTTTCTTCTGTTTTGAGGGTGAGTTCTTTGAACAGACCTGTGGTGTTGCCATGGGCTCAACCCTATCCCCTATTGTTGCGAATCTTTTTATGGAATATTTCGAAGCCAGAGCTTTAGCCTCAGCTCATCTCCTTCCCAAGCTATGGAAAAGGTATGTAGATGACACTAATGTCATCTGGTCCCATGGCTCGAAGTAGTTGGATCTCTTCTTCAACCACCTCAACTGTCAGTCCTCTGCCATTAAGTTCACTATGGAAAAAGAGGTCAATGGTTGCCTCCCTTTCTTGGATATTCTTATATCGAAGAGTAATGATGGTTCTCTCTCACACTCAGTATTCCGAAGAAAAAAAATGCATACTGAGCAGTATCTTCATGCCGATTCCCATCATTTCCCGGCTCAAAAGTTGGGTGTTCTTAACACCCTCGCTACTCAAGCCCTAAGGATTTCTGATAGGGAGAGCTTCGATAAAGAGAAATCCCATCTCCTTAATGTCTTTATGGAGAATGGCTATAGTAGACGTCTAGGTCAGAAGGCGTTCCTAAAAGCCTCTAATAACTCGTTAATAAAAAAAGAACCTAAAGAGCGCCGGCTAGGGGTCCATCTTCCCTATGTCCAGGGAACCACTGACAAGATTGCTCGGTTTTTTTAAGAAGTATGATATTCCCTCAACCTTCAGGCCCCTCAACGCTATTCACAAATCCCTCAGATCAGTGAAAGATCCCATTGATCCTAAAGATATGAAGGGTGTCTACTTGATCCCTTGTTCTTGTGGGACCCCCTATATCGGGGAAACATGGCACTCCATCCATCAAAGGATTAGCAAACATGCAGCGGACCTAAGACATGGAAGAACCAAGTCTTCAGCGTTAGCGGAGCATGTGGAAAAGACCAAGCATCAAGTGTGTATTGAGGAGGCCAAGGTTATTGCCAGGGTTGCTCAATTCCATCACCGTAAATGCAGGGAAGCTATTGAAATTGCAAGAAGGTCGAGCAATCTCAATAGAGATGACGGCTGGAAGATCAATAGCTACTGGATCCCAGCCCTTTCTTCCTAGTCTTGCCCTTTCTAGCTTTTGTTGGTTCCCCTTTATTTCGCAGATTTTTTCCTTGGAGCCTTGTCTTTTTCTTCCTCCTAAGGTTTCTCCTTTTGACTCTATCTATTAATCTAATAATATAAATATTATATATATATAATAATATATATATAATATATATTATATATATATATATATATATATATATGTTGCTGCTTGATTTTATTTATTTATTTAATTTTTAATTTTATTATTATTATTATGTTTTTTTTTTTAGTATATTGTTTATTTAGTCATTTATTGATTATGATTTATTTTTATTTTTTATTTAATTTTTTATTTTTATTTTTATTTATTTAATTTTTAAAATTTATTTTATTTATTTATTTTTTTATATTATTATTATTCTTATTATATATTATTAGTATTTTTTTTTTAAATTAATTTATAACTTTTGTAATTAAACTTTATATATTAATTTTTTTGTATATTTCAATTTTATTTTTTGAAATTATTTTCTTCGTTCCAAATAAGTTTCTAAATTGTAATATATTTCTTTATATATTATATATATATAATATATATATATATATAAATTATATATATAAATTTCTTTATATATATATAAGAAATATATATAATTCTTATATATATAAGAAATATATATCTATATATATATTATTATATATATATATATATATATAGACGATATAATTTATACTTTAAGTCCCCATTTAAATAACAAAATATAATTTTTATTTATCAAACAATAACTTTCTAACTAACCTTTAACACCTTTTAAATTATTTTATATTTTTATATATTCACATAATTTAACTAATTTCCATTAAATCTTGACTCTGGTCCTAAAGTCAAAATTAGTCGTTAGTCAAGGTAGCCGTTGGAGTCTTTGCTCAGACTATTTAACATGTTAAGCTAGATCTATTTCTTCAACTTGTCCTGACGATGAACCACACTTTTTGGTTCGAAACACGTCGACAAATGATTTATCTTGTGATTTATGCCGAAGAATTTCACTTATACTTCAAGTATTTGAAGAAAAAGTGAATGGGTTGAAGGAAGAGATTATCAAATTAAAGGAGCGATTGGAAGAAGGAAGAAAGGTTGAAGAAGGAATGAGGAAGCAGTATCTGGAAAAGGAAGAGCAATACCGAAGAATGGACGTTGAGGAAACATTCTAAAAGAAAAGGATAAACACTTGAAATTTCAAGATCGTACTAAGATTTTGGATAACATTATTAGTAGTCAAAGGTCTCCTTCCATTAAATTTGGTCTTGGTTTTCATGAAACTATAAAAGGAGAATCTATTTCATAGGCTTGTGCAAGGATATTAAAGGATAACAATACAAAATTTGAAATTCATGTTAAAGAGATAAGAAGTCAACCAGATCAACATCCAAGGAAGATGAATTTTCAAAATAAATCATTTGCTCCTAATAATAGAAACATTAATCGATTCTCTCCTCTTATCAGTATTGTTTAATGATTTATATTTCATAATTATGGACACGTTGCAACCAATTGAATATGTAGATTGTTTCAATCTCAAACAAATAAACACTTCACAAGGTCATCAACTCCCAGGTACTCATGTTTCTTTAAGGGATATTGTTTTGCTTGCAATATATTTGGTCACAAAGCTATTTATTGCAATAAAAGGAATATGAAACAGACATATTATGATTTCTCAACTTTGTTTTCTCGTCATATAAGATGTTATTCGTATAACAAATTTGGACATGTAGCAAAAGAATGCTAGAACAAATCAGTGGCTCTTCATATACAACATGGAAAGAAACCAAATAAGAACATTGTTACCAAAAGACTTGAGAAAGTTGGATCCACCAACATTTATCATATTAAGCAAAAGGAAGAATAGAAAACAAGGTATGGTCTTTCTCTTTACTCGTTTGAACATGAATATGAATGGTACGCAGATAGAGGATGCTCTAATCACGTGACTAGAGATAAGGACAAGTTTGAGTTTCTCAAGAAAAACAAAGATGGTAAGGTGATTCTTGGAAATAGTGCTCTAGCAAAAGTTATGGGAAAAGGAAGAATCAAACTGAGAAGTATGCAAAAGCAATTGGTGCATTATTGGTTCAAGGGCTAAAGCATAATATACTATGTGTAGGTCAAATGGTTGAGAAAGGACGTATAAATGTATTTATATAAACTAAATGCAAAGTTATAGACAAAGAAACTGGGAAGGTTATAGCAATAGGATACATAAATCTGTACAAATTATATGTGCTAGCATGGAAGAATTCGGGCAGAAATAAGAGATATAGTTCATCTTCTTCATATTTAGAATAAAAGAAGATAGTTCCCACTATAGTCTATTTTGTTTAAAGCATACTTCTAATAGTGACTGCAAAAGTGATGTGAGGTACATGATCTCATGAAGAGCAGGTGATGATTATTAGGTCCATAAGATCAGTAATATATGATCTCAGGGGGAGTTATGCATGAGTATCTTGGTGATGGTTCTCTATTTTGGTTTGATATTCATTTGGTGATGCTTATACTGCTAGCATTGCATTGATGAAGTAACAGTGAATGGAAATAGGCACGGTATGTTTAGGGGGATCTCTTGTTATGAAAATTTCAGAATTTTACTTTATGTGCGCGGATCATATGAAGCACAGTTATGTGTATATGTGATTTTTTATCTAGAGAGTTGCATATGTTTCTCTGAGATAAAGAAATAGTGTGACAGACTCAGGGGGAGTTTCTTATATGCTTCAATTAGTTATTATTCACTTTTTGGTTTTTATATTGACTTACTAAAGATTGTTAATAATTCTTACAAATGATGGTTGTTTCATGATGGTTTATGAGTTGTTGCAAGTCTTATGTTATTCCTACTAATGAAATGATTCTTTGATGGATTTTGCCGATTGATAAGGTGGATATGACCATATTTGATAGAGAATAGTTAGAACAGGTTCAAGGGGATGCTTCTAATAGTGCATTGTTTGCATTATAATTTCTTGAGCATTTCTTGTTGCAGGTTGGTTTATGATGAGTACATATCATTTGGTGATGTATAGTTGTTGTTGTTGAAGATACATATCATGTTGTCATTCTGTCATTAGTAATGATGAGGTCATGGATGATTCCTATATATTGCTTAAGGTTCACTTAGTGAAGTTGATCCTTCTTGATGCACTTGATGAAGAGGATGTGTGTGTTATAGTCATTATTGGCATTGGTTTATGATGATAAGTTTATCATTAACTTACGATTTGTCGACATTATTTCATCAATGTTTTTGTCATTATGTCATCAATGGTTCATGATTGTTTGTGGTGGAGTTGTGGTTGATTCCTGTATGTTCCTTAAGCGACATTTGAAAAGTTGTTGTTGTCAAAAATTGATAAGAAAGAACATGTAAGATGTTGGTTGATGATGTTGTTAATTAAGTCCTATTACTTGTGATGATGAAGGTATTCTTGCATATGTTGTTGGTGCATGGAAATAATATGTATATGTTGCCTATGGTGTTGTAGTTCAAGAGATTGATAGTATTTCCTATGGATTATGGCTCTTATTGTATATGGAAAGAACATAATGACCTTGATGGTATGAGGACAAGGGGTTGAGTTGCTGACATAGATTTATTACGCTATCTTATGCTTCTATTATAGTTGCTTGGTGATGCTTGGAAGAATTGCATATTTGGTCACATGTTGATGATATTGGAAATTTGATGCTCCATTTCCCTATCTTACTTCATGATGATGATGAGGATGTTCATGTTGTTGTCTATGTTGGTTATGGAATGGAAAGTTTATTAATGATGATGCTACAGTGTGGTGATCTGTAATTGGTTCGGTGATCTGCCATTGATTCAATACTTGATTTTGTGGTTACTTCAGTATTACAGTGATTCATGATGCAGTTAATAGTGATTTGGGATATGTACGCATGTCTTATACAAGGGAAGCATGTATATACATAGGTATGCTTCAGAATAGTAGCATATACATTTTTATGTATGTCTAATATGGGTTGTAGTGATAGCAATTGGTTTTTGTGATGAACAGAGTGTGGCTTGGTATATTTATGAATAGTTATGCATTAGAATGATTGGTTTGATTTTATTGCAATAGTTGGTAGAGATTCAATGATTAGTTTTCTGATGTCATAATGATTCAATTGGTTCAGTAAATGGGTGGTTTGATCCAGTATTTGGTTTCAAAATTATTACTTAGTATTGGGTTTAATGTTGGAATTGGGTCCAATTTGAAAATATGATGAAAGGTGGCCTATATTTTTGATGTTTTGAGTTAGGTGGATCTATTATGAAATATTATGAAACATGGTCCACAAGAGGTGTTGAGGGTTGCAGCCTTCAATGAAGGATTTAGAGCTTCCTTCCAGTGGTAGCTGGAAAATTTGTGTAGGGGGTATGTGCTCCCTTCCGGTAGGATCCGGTAAATGAGATTAGGGGGTTGGATCTCCCTTCTAATAGGTGTTGGCCTTCTGTAGGTGGGTGCCTCCGTAATGGTAAGAGTTTGCGCTAGTATAATATTGTAAGAAGTTTTCTTAATAATAAAAGATGACGATGGTGGTGGTTTTCTCCCACATTGGGTTTCCACCTAAAATTCTGGTGTGCATGTGTAACACCCTCCTCCCACATCTACCCAAGTAACCAGCTAATCGGGGAAAACATGTAATGAGAGGCTATAGTGATTGGATTCAACCTCCTATGTGACCTTAAGGAAATGGAAATGATAGAAACACAACACACAAGACTTCCACATCAGCTACAAGACCCCTGAGAACCATGTCAACTGTTCAAGAAGCTTGCCCCTAGCTCCCACTTAAGTTCTTAATCACTTGACCTCTGGATGCTCTCATGTTATGTGCATGTCAGCATCCAGGGACCTTTCGATGCTCTCATAGGCCTACAAGCCAATGTTCAGGGAACATTTTGTTTAGTTTTGTGCCAACCTCCCCAAGATTTGAGCCACTTTTTTAGGCTAGAGACTAGGTCACTGTCCAGAATGGAATGACATCTTCAAAGCAATAAAATAACAGGGAAACAATGATGCAAAAAGAAACTAGTTGAATGGGCCCTTAACCAGACCCCTACTATCCATGACAGGCATTTCGTCAAACATATCAAAAACATGTAATCTACAGGTGTAAACAATAGATTTAAGCATAGGGCTCTCATACTTATCTGAGAATCACTAAGAACCATTGTTCCCTCATGTCATGTGTTGCATTATCATCTATTAGGTCATAGATACAATGTCCATTCATTTACAAGTAAAAACATGATGAGATCCATACATAGTTGTTGTCATAAAACATATACATAACTAGCATAGTAACAATAGAAATACCATAAATACATCATCCATAGAATCCACATATAAACCAATACATTTATACACGAAAACCAAAGGGATGAATTGCTCATTAATGAATGTAGAAACCAACCAAGGATGGGACTACCACATTCCACCGACCATAGATTGGTTGAGCCAAATCTCTCTTCAGCCAATTACCCTCGTGCCATATTCCAAGCATGAATTTGGGACTCATTACCAACCGAAAAGAACCAAACAAGAATGGATGCTACTGGATTTATCCACCTACACCGTGAGGAATTTGAGTACCTCCTATTCTCTCAGGATTTACCATAATGCACAGTCTGATCCAGGGATCACTAAGGCCTACATCGAGACCCACTCTTCAAGATTTACTGCACATCCCATCCCAAGACTACTAGGCCCAACAGAGAGCAATCCACCTCTTTGCTTTACTGTATATCCTTTCATTCACCAGCAAGGATTCCTAAGTGATCTGAATTGGATCCTAAAACACTCTCTAAGTTCTCATAACTCCGTATAATTCATGCCAAAGTTTCAAAGTCTTACAAAGGTCAAGCTTATTAGAAATATCCTTGAACAGTTGTAATTTGTGAGCAGCGCCGAGAAACAAGGACCCTCGGTCAAGCGCACAGAATGTTGGCCCATGGTAACGTGCGCTGCCACAAAACAACAAAACAGGAAGCCTTTTTGAGAAACAGGGGAGGTTTCTGATATGCGACTAGTCGCTAATCGCATATCGTCGGGCAAACCCCTCAAAGATGGAAAAGCCCCGAGCGACCTGGACCCGAAAAGTTATAAAACATACAGATATCATGTCGATTCCATCAGAGGCGCAGTCCCACACAAAAACTGGCAGGATATCGGAAGGGCTTCAAGCAGTAAGCGGTTTCAACTGAGTCCCACCCGATGCCACACATCTGATGGAAGAGAGAGAAAACCACTCACATCGGACGGGTAAACGTCATGCTACTTACATGCCCGATATGGACGGAGACTGTAGGATCTGGAGGCCCCAGATCGATGATAGAAATGCAATCCGATGGATGAACAGATTCAACGAGGTAAACATACCAAGTTGTATAAGGTTTGAAGTCCGTCATGGATGATGAGTTGGCAAAGATTCATGTTTTGTGGGAAATCTAGGAGCAAATGAAAATAATGGCTGTTCAAACATCTCCAAGAGAACTGACACTCAGTTCGTTATGAAATAGGTGGCCACCTCCCTATGTGGCGTTACACAATGATGATGACGCAGAACAAAGGAATTCAAAAGGACAGAGGCAAGAGAACTAGAAAGCTGGGAAGCAGAAACGAACAGTCAGAAAGCAGACTAGCTTTAAAGCCACAAACTGAGAAAGACAAAGTAAGCAAGGAGAAGCAGTAAGATAGCAACAAAAGTGAGTTAAGAAAGCTAAGAGCAGAGAACAGAGGGAGTCATAGAGTTTGTGTACTCTAGAGAAGGCTTGAGAGTTTCAAGCGAACTCCTCTGTATATGTCTGTCATGTATGAGTCTCAGATTGGGCTCATACTGATGTGGCCAATAGAGGTCGAGTTTCAGTAAGGAGAGTTTGTGTAATCCAGAGACTTGGGGGATCCAAGTCCAGTCCTACTGATTTATATCTATTGAGTGAGACTCAAATTGAGCTCACTATTGTAAAAACTCTGCTTTGAAAACATAATAGAGAGGCCACCACTAAAGACTGGACCAGGAGACGTAGCCTAGGAGCATTGGGTGAACTCCTTATTAAACTTGTTGTGTTTACATGTTTGCCTGTTATTTTTTCTCTAATTGCTTTAGTGTTTATGTATTTCACAATCTTATTGATCCATTACATAAAGTAACATAGGCACATCCATGCACATGAGTCTGTAATACCTTTAATTCTTTGTCCTGGATAAATTCTAGATCAAGTGGTATCAAAGCTCTAGGTTACTAGGGTTAGACAAGCTTGTGCTGGATTTTGTTGTTGAATGCTAACTATATCAAAGCTTAAATTAGGAGAAGGAGAGTTGGTTGAAGCTAACCCAGAAATTGGACAAGTCTATCCTAAAAGGAAAATGTCAAAAGAAAGTCCTTTTGAATCAGACTCCCAATTCATGGACAGTTTCTTGACCATGAAAGCCATGTTAGAAGAAGTGTATATAGAATTTAAGAAGGGTAGATGTCAAGATTCATCAAACTCCAAACAAGATAAAGGAGTAGAAGAATCTCTCCTCCATGATGACTCTAAAGGCAAAGGGAAAGAAGAAAAACTTCCCACACCTCCTAGTAGCCCTGAAAATAAAAAGAAGACATCTTTGATTAAATTAGATGTTAAATTTGATTTGTCGATATATGATGGAGAGTTGAATGCACAAGAAGTTGGATAATTGGATTTGCAAATTGATGTATATTGTAGATTGCGAGCATCGACCAGACAAAAAGTAAGATTCAGCTGGGCTAGCCATGCCTTTGGAGGACACTACCTGGTATGGT
>APFE031407590.1:0-10013 GCA_000404065.3 Pinus taeda
ATACCTTATTTGAGGCTGAGGGATTTTCATATAGTTTGGTCAATGGCAACATTAAACCCTATGTTGTTGTTTCCTTTGAAATATTAAAGGCTAGTGACATGCTAGGCACAACCGTATTGTTCCAAGTGCCTTTCTATCGAGAATATCCCATTTTGTGTCTATCATACTCGTCGGCTTCTTTGTCTTTCTGCTCAATCGTAGGTACAAATCTCTCTGATACAGATACTCTTCATCTGCATCTTCAACAACTGGTATTTTTGTCCATTAAATTTTTCGACCTTAAACATACCATCTTCTACCATTGCTCCCACTCGAACCAGAAACCCTTCTCTCCTACAAGTTTATCAGCCAGATATACCTTTGGCTCTCATACTAGTTGTTCGAAAATTATATATTACAGAGCAATGGAACACATAAAATATATTGTAGAAATACAAAAATAGAAACCGCATAAAACAAGAGAGACACAAATATGCGTGGTTCACCCAATTTGGGCTACGTCAAGGGAGAAATAACCAGTCCTTCCTTTTATATTATCTAGCAAAATGAAGAGATACAACCTACAATAGATCTGATGTAATTCCCTCTTTGCTCTCACACAATCTCCTCTCTCTTTCTCACTCAGAATACCGATATACATAGATGCAATACAACTCCCTCATATATAATGAGGGGTTTCCTTCTACGAAAAAAAACCTTAAATTAAACATAACTTCTACCGTCAGATCTCCCCTAATGAACGACCCAAATTGACTATGAAATTACAACATTTTACAAGGCAATTTTACATCTATTTTTAGCTTTGGGGGTGCTGCCCCCAATCACCTGCTAGGGGGGGCTCTTCAAGATCATTATCGCCCCCCATGGACCCCCCTTGCAGTGCAAATATTATGGGTGGCGTTGCCACCACATTATGAACTGGGGTCCAATGCGGTGATACCTCTGAATAAAGAAGATAATCAAGGTCCACACCCTATATAATCAAGAATGAGGATATTTATAAAACAACATTTAGGACTCGGTACAGACACTATAAGTTTGTAGTGCTACCATTTGGCCTAACCAATTCTCCTGCTACATTCATGTGTCTAATGAACAATGTACTCACCAAATATTTGGATAAATTTGCATTGGTATTTATTGACGATATTATGGTCTATTCTAGGAATGAGGAGGAGCATAAGGAACACTTAAGGTTGGTTTTTCCAACCTTAAGAGAAAACAAATTGTATGCTAAATTTAGTAAGTGTGAATTGTATAAGACTAAAATCCAATATCTAGGGCATATCATTTCAAAGGAGGGGTTAGCAGTTGACCCAGATAAGGTAAAGGCCATGGTTAACTAGCGTATACCCAAAGATGTAGCTGATGTCCGGTCATTTATGAGACTTTTGGGGTACTACCACAGGTTTATTCAAGGTTTCTCCAAAATATCATACCCCATTACCTCTCTACAAAAAAAGGGGGTGAGATTTGAGTGGTCAGTTGAGTTTCAATTGAGTTTTGATAAACTAAAGTAGTTACTAACCACAGTCCCTGTCCTAAAACTAGAAGATTTAAACAAGGAATTTATAGTGTGTACTGATGCATGTATGGAGGGATTGGGATGATTTTTGTTGAAAGATAATTTTTTGATAGCATACGAGTCAAGAAAGCTGAAAATTCATGAAAGAAATTATGGTGTATATGGCCTGGAATTGGCATCTCTTATACACGTGCCTTGAAAATGTGGAGGCACTACCTGTTGGGCAAGAAATTCACATTATTAACAGACCATTTTAGCTTAAAGTATTTTTTCTTTCAGCCTGACCTTAATGCAAGGCAGGCTCGATGGATGGCATTCCTTAGCAAATTTGAATGTGATATTAAGCATATGAAAGAGAAGGAAAACAAAGTAGTTGATGTGCTAAGCTGACCTGCTCACACTCTAATAGTAGTAACTGTTAGTAGTATTAAAATAGACTTCTTAGAGCAAATTAAAGACTTTATGCATAACGATCCAAAGTATATGGAAATGCAACAAAAATTGTAGCAAGTTCATGTACCAGGATATGAAGAAAATGAGGAAAAACTATTGACCTACAGAGGGAAATTGTACGTGCCCAACATCCCAAAACTGAAAGAGATGATACTAGATGAGTGTCATAAAAAGCCACTTGCATGACATCGAGGATACCAGAAGATGATCACAACTTTGAAGAAAACCTTGTTTTGGCTAGGAATGAAAAAGGAAGTGGTGGAGCATTTATCGAAGTGTATAGAGTGGTAGTGGATAAACTTAGCAAGGCCACCCATTTTATACCTGTATAGTCTACCTATGATACCACCAAATTTCTAATATATTTATGAAGGAAAACTTCTGATTGCACGATGTGGCTAAGATGATAGTATCAGATCGAGATGAAAAATTCACCTCATTTATTTTTAGGACAATATTTGGAAGCATGGGTACTAAATTAAATTTCATCACAACCTATCATCCTCAAATGGATGGACAGACCAAAAGGGTCAGTCAGATTCTAGAGGATATTATTAGAATGTATATGATGGATAAGCCTACCAAGTGGGAGGATTTTTTACATTTAGTTAAATTTGCATAAAATAATAGTTATCTAACTTCCATAAAAATGAGCCCCTTCGAGGCATTGTATGGTAGGAAATTTCATACACCTCTCAGTTGGAGTCAGCTAGAGGACAAATTGATTTTGAGACCAAAACGGTTACATTGAATGAAGCAAATGGTGTGGAAAATTCAACAGAATGTTAAAGCAGCACAAGACTGACAAAAGAGTTATGCAAATAAGAAAAGAACACATAAGGAGTTTAAAGTCGAGGATCATGTTTATCTGAGGGTGAAACCTCGGAAAATCTCTCTGCAAATAGGAACCTACTCCAAATTATCTCATGGTTTTGTTGAAAATTTGAAGTGTTGGATCGAGTCAGACCTATAGCCTACCAATTAACTTTTCCTAGTCACTTTAAAGTTCATAATGTCTTTGATGTATCATTATTAAAAATATATTTACATGATAGTACTCATATTATTAATGTGAAAATGCTATAGGTCGAACCCGAAAGTGATTTCCTGTGAGAACCGCTCAGTGTTCTAGACAGGAAAGAGACCTGGCTCCAAAATCAAGTTGTCGCTCAGGTTAAGGTCCAGTGGAGACACTTTAATCATAAGGAGTCCATGTGGAAACTGGAAGAAGAAATGAAAAGGAAGTACCCAATATTATTTCTGCAAACTAAAACTGAAAATTAAATACTGAGGATGGTTTAAATAAAAGGGAGGGAGAATGTAATACCTCTCCTCCTCTGGGAATAATTAGTAATCTCATTACCTGTAATTACAACTTTTATTGGTTTTTAAAAATCAGACTTTGATGACATAATTATGTATATAAATGTTTATTTATATATAAACAATAAAATTGGAAACATTTGAAAGTGGAGCACTTGCAGAAGAGATTCTAGATAAGATAACTTTCCATGATAAGGATTCTACAAAGGATTCTAGATAAAATTAATAGAAGGGGGATAAATATCCATTAAGAACTTAGCTGGAGATAGACGCTAAGTTGGGATTAGCATAAAGCGTTGTTGAATATAAAAGTGAGCTTTTTGCCAAAAAGAAAAAGAAAAAAAAACATCAAGCACAACATTGTTTTAGGGAAAACTCCCACATGGAAAGAAGGCATAAAATACCTATTGCAAGGATCAATGGGGTTGTTAATCTCTTGAACAGAACAAATTTCTACATGGTGGAGAGATGAAGAAGAGTAGCTCTATGGTTGGGAGGAAAAAAGTTCTCTATTCTCAAGTGTATTCTGACTGTAATTGTTTTGGTTACGATATGATTTCCATTCCTTTAAACATTTAAGGTTAGTGTTAACTGTTTGATTTGTAATTTATTTTGAGAATAGCATGCGAGGAAATTATATATATATATATATATATATATATATATATGTGGGGACAAGGTGTCTTATTATTTATGGAATCGTAGTAAGGATTTTTGGTAACGTTGTATTCCTACAGAATAGGAACTAGTAAAATATTTACTTCTGTAAGGTTCAGTGATAATGTACTTTTAAAGAGTTAAAATTGTTACGCCAAGCTAGACTAGAGCAACGCTTACTTTCTACACGCTTTTCTGTAATATGGATTATTGCATCATTACTTAAAGTAGCGATTTGGTATTTAATTAAGAAATAATGGGCATGTACATTTATACCATAGATATTTTGTCCAAACAAACACTAGAGATGAACAATGCATGCGTCAAGTTACATAAGTCAAGAGTCATAGGAAGAAAAATATCAGCTTGAGATATCTATTGCTACATCACATAGTTGAAACAAGTACATACGTGTTTCTCAGGTAGTTATGCAACAATAAAGAAAATTTCGATAATAACGAAATTAACTTAGATACAATTCTTTTCTTTAAAAAGAAAGACAAAGGAAACCTCAAACATATCACAAATTCCAAATAATAAATTATATAAGCACTCAGTTGTAGCTTCGAACTGATGAAAAACTAATAAAGCATTTTCTGTATAAATAGAGGAAAAAACACATCTCCGAAAGCAAGACCTATATAGGATCTCAAGTTTCTAATGAAAGGAGGGAAGCAACCTTCCATTCTTGTAGCTACTCGGCTAGGAAACCAAAGGAACTAGCTAAAAGGTTATGTTAAATTTCTATGACAGAAAAACATACCCTTTTTTAGCAACAGCTAGTGAAGCATGATCGGCTTAGTATTCCTAGTGAATACTTGAGATAGAGGCATTTATAAATTGAACAATAGAGGAAAAAATATAACTACCAATTTTACATATCAGTTCAGAGAGCAGGAAGAATAAATTAACATCTCACATTCAACATAGCAGAAATGTTGGCAACTTAGTGGAAACAAATAATTAAATTGTCTATATAGCGTAGATAGAGACAGAGAAAGACAATACCGGAAAGAGGAGAAGACCCAAGTATACATTATGTATTGAAATTTGAATGAGATCAGGAAACCAATAAGATACATGCATTATTGTTGCAAAAACATCCATTATACATGAGAGTTGAAGTAAAGCATACAAGGAACAAAACCCATATAAATTATTGTAAACTTCATCCAAGAGGAAGGGCATGCATATATTACACAGTGTGAAAAGGAAGAATGAGTTTTCCATTACATGGCTGAGCCTAAACCCAATATTGGGTATGCTCTATTCCAAAAGAAAAAAAATATTAAATTGACCAGAACCTTTAATTACAGAGTTACACGAAACTATCTCAGACATATAATGTCTTTGGAACAAAATAAATTGTGGATACCACTGTGTGGCTAACTAGCAAGAAACATTAGGGCCACATATAACACTAAAGTCACTCAAAATGTAGAGGCTACTGGTAGCCTCGAGCCATAATTCAACAATAGACAACTAGTAAAAGGAACAAAACTTATTGTGACCACCAACACCCATAAACCACCAAGGTAAAGAGCCAACCGACCTACAAAGGGACCAGAGCATATGATGTGTTAAAGAGAGGGGTGGAGCTTGAGATTGACAACTTCAAACTTAAATCTATGAAACTCCTAAGTACCTTCAAGCATAGGACACCAACAAAAGCAAAGGAAAAGATGTGAGAGACATATCCTGTAAATGGAAATGAATAATTGAAAGGATGAGGTGTAACTATAACCATGCAATAAGGAAAACACATTATACATGTAGTTCATTGGAGAAAAGTTGAAAGGGTGCCTAAGGCCAGTAGTTGACATGCACGAAGTCAAAAGAAACTAGGGTCAGTATGAACCTCATGACCTAGCTTCTCGAAACTGAATTTACTTAAGGACACAAAAGACGCAAAACAAAGGAAGTCATGTGAGGGTACCTAGAAGTGTCGCATGGCCATTCTATCTTCATCCATTCGGTCTTCATTGATAAACTAGGGTCGAGACCTTTGTAAGAATCTCCATGAAACAGAAAAACAGAGGCTAAGGTAGCAAGAGACCTGTGTCTCTACAACCAAGAGAAAAACACACTGTAAGTCACACCTTCCCTGTGGATTAAGTTAACTGAATAGGAAAGGGGTAAGAAATCACTGAAAAAATAACACGACTAATCCCTGCCACTATTGAGCGCCCTGTACTAGCGAACTTGCCATGGAGAATTCCTTCCAGAGAACGATTGCAATACACAGAATATCCAATTCCCAAGGGATATGAGCCCATGGTGCAAGGGAGTCGAATTTAATTTCATTTCTTGAATAATTTGACGGAAAAGGGAACCAGTGCAGGGGTGAAAGGATGTTGGAAGGAGTTAACATGTTAAATGACAAGGTGCAGGGAAGGAATTAGTGATCTCAATGAGAAGAAGAAGGTGGTTAGGCTTCCTCTAGGTTCAGACAAAATCCTACAAAACCATCCCCTCAGAGCACAGTGGCAGCAAGAATGTGTTAAGACAAATGGTGCTTAGGGTTTTAGGTATGCGTTAGGGTTAGGAAAAAAGCTCCACCATTGATCCTCCTTCAAGAAATCCTGGCCACCGTCGTTCACCGCGGTAGATTTGGGTGCACACCATAAGGTAACTCCATCCATCACGCGAACAAGACCATGTGGTAGAGGAGTAGAGTGGCGTACTACACCATGTGAAGCAGAAGAATAAGTAACTCTATTCCAACTGTAGAAGGGTGAGGTGGGAATCCAGTTGTAACCTAGTTAACGCACCCATTCATTAACCAACAAATGATTTTGGAAACCAATGTTAAGGAAACCCTTGAATTGATATTTATGATGACCAATATATGTATATAAGGGTTAGGTATAATGAAAGGGGGGAAGGAGGTAAGTGCGTAGGGACATTAAAAGTAATGAAAGGAGTAACCCAAGTTCATATGAACAAGTTGGTCCATAATTCCAAACCTTCACCAGTTATGCATAAGAATTTGCTTATAGAACATTTAATGGAACCCCAATGAATGGGAACTTGTATGACCATTCTAATTTCACCTCAACCATTGATATGCATGGAATTTTTTTTGTGATTATTTTGATGTGGAGATTTGATAGAATCCCACCATAATTTCAGCAAGCATTTGCAAAAAAGAATGGATAGAAATAAGATGAAAATGGTTAGGAATTTCATGCGATCACATATTTACCAGGAGTTAGTTTGCACCATTATTTATGTTTTCCTTAACACTTAAGTATAATTGTAAATGTGTAGACTATTAATTTAGCATTGACCAACATAGGTTATAATATTTTATGCAATTTTCCCCAAAGCATAATTTGTAACTTAAGTGGCAGGAATAAGTTGCCTTGCAAAACTTGTTTAACAGATGATTGTCGGATGTTGGATAAACCATCGCTCCCTGTGTGTTTCATGACATGGACTAAGTGTCTCTCATGGATCCTTATCTCTAGCGATGTGAGCATTGAGTAACACCTATGGATTTTGGTTTAGCGACAATCGTGATTCCCAACAAGTGGTATCAGAGCATAGGTCATGAGTTCAATACACACTTGGCTCGCTTTGGGGGGAGATTGTTGGACACAGGATAAACCAACGCTCCCTGTGTGTTTTACGACATGGACTAACCACATCTAATGGATCCTTATCTCTAGCGATGTGATCATTGACTAACACCTGTGGGTTGTGGGTTTTGGTTTAACGACAATAATAATTCCCGACAATAATTTCAAAACTTATGAAATATTTGTGAATTTTGGTTTAAAGAAAATAATAATTCCCAACAATAATTTCAAAACTTATGAAATATTTGCACCCTCAAGTCTTGTCTCAAATTATTTGTGTTAACATAAATTAAAAGACACATAAATACCTTTTTATGGTTATAAACGTTAATCAACTATCTATTCTAATTATTAACATTCTTACCTCATTTATCTAAATATACATTTATTAGCATTCTTACATCATTGTTACATCATTTTATACATAGTACATTTTATAAAATATTATAAATACCATATGTTAAATTAATAAATATTATCTTTCAAAACAATAAATGGAAGTTGACAGGTCTAATGTTAACCTAAATCAATGCCGAGAATCACTTTGGCGCCAGTGACAAATATCATAAGGTTGTTCCCCATCTAACCCAAAGATTGCAGCTTCGTCGAAATCTTCAAGACCGCATCTAAGCCAAAGGTTGCAGCTTCATCGAGATTTCCAAGACATTACGAGGGAAGAACCCATCCGACTGCCTACGACCATAAGTAGTTACGCGGAGGAAGAACGCAAACAATTTTAAAAGACTTTGAGCAAGAAACACCGTTTATAATATTTATTGTTTGCTCGTACGCGTGGACCATTCTTTCGTCGTATTTCTCCGATTTCCTCTTTAAATATCTATCCCTCTTCTTCGTCATTTCATAAAATCTAAAATCCATATCTAACCAGATATATAGATCAGATGGCCATGACAGAAGAACTATGCAATAATGGGAAGGAGAAGGGAGAATTCAGGAAGGGGAAGGGAGAATTCAGGAACTTTCCGGGCTTCAGATTCTGTCCCACAGAAGAGGAACTAGTGGACTTCTATCTGAAGAAAAGGGCCCAAGCGGGCCACCCATTGAACTTCGATAGAGTGATACCAACCTTGGACTTGTATCGATATGATCCCTGGGAGTTACCAGGTGCCCTTAAATTATTTCTGCTTCTTGCCTGGTTATAATTTAATAAAGATTTTTCAACTAAATGTATTCGTATTCTTGCAGGTGTGGTTAATGAAGGTGGGGAGAAACAATGGTTCTTCTTCGTTCCAAGAGATCATAAGCAGTCATGCTCTCGGCCAAGCAGATTGACAGTTTCTGGTTACTGGAAGGCTACTGGTTCAGATAGACCAGTTCGCAACGAGCTGCTTCACTGCATCGGTCTCAAAAAAACTCTCGTGTTTTATAAAGGAAAAGCCCCGCTTGGGCAAAGAACGCACTGGATCATGAACGAGTACAGGTTGCCGGATTTCAGACCGCTTGTACACAAGGTAATCAATTTTCCTTTCATGTGTGTAACATTTTTGTTTATAAAAAGTCCAGACGTTTAGCCCCAAGAACCACATCTATTAACAGTCAAGGAAGTTTGCAATTGCAGATTTTCTATTGTAATTTGAACTTTATGTTTTTGCCGTTAGAATTTGTCTATCTCCATAGGTGTTTGTTCAGCCTTATGTTTTCCATGGTTTTCACAATTGTTTATGGAGGAGATCTGAATCGAATTTTCATTGTATATATATGTATGTGGGGGAGAGAACGGTTGAAAAAGACTTTGAATAGAAATAAAAGATAATAAAAAAATCAAAAACCATTTTTGGTTTTTTTTTCTTTCTCAGAATGATTTTTCATCCTGACTTATACTTATAATGGGAGTATCGGAAAATTTTGACATTTTGTACGAATTATATTGTATGACGTTATACTGAGGAATTTGAATTTCTTTGTTCAGATGAAGGATATTGTGTTATGCCGGATATACAGAAAAGCTGTTTCTCAGAAGTCGATTGAACAAAGGGCAATGCCGGATCATGTTCAAAGTAAAGAACAAGTTGTTTCAGAGGACGAATACAAAGAGGAGCCCCATTCAACAATCCTTCAGGACAGCTTTCAAATATCAAACACAAAGACAAAGACTATAGTTTCTTCAATACATTATACTGAAAATCAAGGGGGAGTATGGTCTCCCGATCTAAGTAAAGCAGACGAAGAAGCTAGTCTATTTGAGTGCCTGGAGCCGATAATGTTTTGTGAAGAAACGATGGCAATGAGGAACCCTAAATCCTATAAGCCACCGCAATTGGAGTTGCCCAAGTTGTCAATGGACTGCTGGTTTAGACAGACGATAGCGACTCCTTACTCTCTCCTGCCCACCCCGTCGTTGTTCCATATTCCATTATCTTAGATAGCATAACCCTTGCTTTATAAACTGATGGCTGTTGTAGGGTTGTTGCTCAACTAATTCAAACTTCTAATGAAAGGATTCTGAGAATTTT
>APFE031407592.1:0-10310 GCA_000404065.3 Pinus taeda
TTCTACTACATTTATGGAAACAGTTCAAAAGCTACATGGAAACCCAAAGATTATTGTAAGTGACAGAGATCCCATTTTCACTAGAAATTTTTTGACAAAATTATTTTCCTGTCTTGGTACTCAATTAGCTCATAGCTCATCTTATCATCCTCAATCTGATGGGCAAACTGGGACAGTAAACAAATGTTCGGAAGGATATGTTCGCTACTTTGTATCTGATAAACAGACACAATGGGTCAAATGGTTACCTCTGGCTGAATGGTGGTATAACACTTCCTTCCATACAGCAACAAAAATGACCCCATTTATGGCACTTTATGGATATCAGTCACCATCCATCACATCATATTTAAGAGAAAATTCTAAGTTTCGAGCAGTGGAACATCACATCGAACATCAACAACAAGTCCTCCAACTCTTAAAGGATAACCTCCTGTTGGCACATAATAAAATGAAACAACAGGCAGATCAACATCGCAGCGAAAGAAGTTTTGATGTAGGTGATTGGGTATTTCTACGGCTGCAACCATATAAACAAATGTCCCTCAAGCAAGCTAAGAAGGATAATAAATTATCAGCAAAGTATTATGGTCCGTACAAGGTGTTGCAAAAGATTGGTACTATGGCATACAAATTGGAGCTTCCTATAGCATCTCGAGTGCACCCAGTTTTCCATGTTTCATGTTTAAAGAAGGTTATAGGCGACAAGCTCCCAGTTCAAACAATATTGCCAGAACTTGACGAGGAAGGAAAAATTATATTGGAACTGGAAGTAGTCACAGAAACAAAAACTCGACATCTATGAAATCGATCAATTTCAGAGTATCTCATCAAGTGGAAGAACTTATCCGCTGAAGATTCCACATGGGAGGATGAGAATTTTAGACACAAGCATCCAAAACTACTCAAGCGTTGAGGACAACACTTTTTTGAAGGAGAGGGGCATGTTAGGTCCCTATAATACTAGTGATTATCCCATTGCTATTGTACTTGTATCCCTTATTAATAATGTTGTGACCCTATTGTCCCCATATAATTTATTACTATGCCCCATAGAATCCCTCCATTGTTATTTTTGTGGCTTTATATTATTATTGTTAGGTCGGCTAGGTTATATTGTGACTCCTTAGACTGCTATATATAGAAAGGAGGTTTTGTCATTTGTATCATCCAAGAATTGTTCATTTATGTAATGTAAAGGAGGTTGCCCCCTCGAAGAGGCTGAATTCTAAGGCATTGATCTATCTGTTCTTAAGCTGGTTTCATAACAACCTCCCTCAGTTACCCAAAAATCAACAAGTTGCTGTAATACCCTTTGTGTTGCTGCAACACCTTGCTGTTGCAACAACACTCCTATATTGCCACAACAACTTCGATGCCTTATTGTTGCAACACGACTAGAGTGCAAGTGCTACAACTTTGTTGTTGCAACACTACAGAGTTAAGCACTGCAAGATGATGCTACAACACGTCTTGTGCTATGACACTGATGCTGCAACACATCCAAAGTCTGATGTTGCAACACCTTGATAGTGAGCCATTGAGGATAACTGCTACAACTTTGGGACAATTAGTATAGCACAACATCAAACAACCTCTGACCATAAAATTGTCATCAAAGAATTGCTTAGCAATAGATCAGCCATTTGATCACCCAATGTAGGAAGCGACAAGTGGTAGTTGGCTGATTGACCAGTTGCCACCTGTCACAACAACTAAATGAGTTAGCATTTGTCTGGGTTTTCCACTTTTTGGTGAAATTATTGCAACAAAGAAGGAATAGCTTGAGAATATGAAGATTCTCATACCTGTCTCTTGATCCCTTGAATAAATTAATACTAAAGCATTGTGGATAAAAACACCCTGCTCTACTCACGCTGGGGCAACAATTGATTGTGATTTGTATTTTGAATTTATGCTAATACAAAGCTGATGATTCTTTTCCATTTCCAGTTTTTTTTGTGTCTATGGTGTGCTGATAATTTAGGCGCTCTACTATTTTCATAACCATTGTGTTGTCTAAGGATGTAGACCCCCTTCTTAGTCACGTACTGCCTGTAACTATATAGAGTAGATTTTAGTTTTGTAATTATTTTGTTTCTCAATGCTGTTGCAACTCATTAATTTGATAAGTAAATTACTTTATCTCTGAAGACCATGTTTTACTTACTCAGATTTCTAGATTTTTGCAGTGATATATTTAATACATCTTGTTTGATTGGATTCTATACATTACAATTTGTTAGCATTCCATCATTTGAAATGCATCTTTGTTTCATGGATGAGGATCATCAAAAACCTTGAGAAATTCACTACCTTATTGCTTGTGTGATTTGTTTTTTCCCGTGTGATTTACTTTCTTCCTGTGTGGTTTGTTGTGTTCTACATTTGTTGGGAATTATAATGTTAAGTTTCCTAATCACACGGGGTAGAAGTGTGCCATTTTGTTACTTGCAAAAGTAGATTTGTAATTCTACCTATGCTAGGGGTTACAATGTTAAGCTTCCTAAGCCCACTAGGTAGAAGTGTACTATTTCAATTCTGTAAGTGTGATCTTTAAATTACAAGTGTGGTTTGCTTTCTTAGGTGACTTGTAAAAGAACATTAATAACTTTGTAACATTCCTTTGGAATGCTACAACCTCATTGGCACTTAACAAATTGTATTAGCATATATAGTGCACGACAATTCTTAAGTTCCATACAAACATCAGATTCACAGTTTTTTATTTATTTGCTAAGCGATTATGAGGTAATTGAAAAAATTATCATTTTTGGCACCATTTCCAGGGAACTGTCAATAGTACAATTATTATTTTGTTGCTTGATTTAGTTAGCATATTTATTTTTTGTAATTGGTGTGATGTGTTTCATTTAAGTTTTCCTTTACAACAATTTGTTTAAGAAAGAATGTCTTTTTAATTTCCCATGCATAGAGTTAGAGACCAAAAAGGTAGATGCATTGGCTCCACTATAAATGCTCATAAGAATAATAGTGTAGGAAAATCTCAAAAGGAAAAGGTGCACAATCAACTGAATTATTTAACTGCAACAACTAGCCCTCTTGCCAAGAACAAATATGAATCCTCCACTCGGGGCTTGAAGCTATGGAAGCCTCATCTCCTGGACAAGTAGAAATTATGTTCCTTGAAGGGCTATTAAATGAGTAGCTCCACTCCGAAGATTTGATTTTTCCTGACTCTCCCAAAGCAACTTCAGAAGAGGACATTTTTCAAGAAAAATGGCGCAGTAGACTGTCAAAGAAGAGACATCCACCTTTGATTCCCTATTCGAGACTTAGATGAAAAACATTATGCACTTAGCCTTGCCTAACTTCCATGGCATATAGAAAGAGGATCCCAACACCTTCCTCTTTGAATTTGATGTTATCTACAAAAGTTATAACTATGTGTCGCATGCCCATAAATTGAAACTCTTCCCTGCTATACTCAAGAGCCCTGCACTACACTTGTTCATGGACACTAGCAAAGACTTCATCCACACTTGGGTTCGGATGAAAATTCAATTCTTGGAGAAGTATCAAGATTATTGTAAAAACAAGGAAAGGAGGTGGGAAGTCTTTAGGATGACGCAAAATCAAGACTGATAGAGGACCAAGATACATATTGACGAACGTTGGAAAGACTGTTGGTAATGGGGGTCAATAGAGTAGAGATTGGGACCATGTTACAAAAATTTAAAATTAATATACTCAATTCATTGAGTTCTCAATTGGACCCGTTAGACATGAACAAGAAGGGAGAAGTAGAATTAGCTCTGACAATGTTTTGCCCAAAGCGTAGAAGGCACCCATTCAAAAAATGCCTGTTGGATCACACTGAGGCCTGTGCAATATGCAATGAGGACCATCCCTACCCAGATTAAAAGCTATCTATGAAGAAGGAAAAGGACCAAAGCAACTATGTTTTGTCTCCCAAAAATATCCATGGTAGCCAAAACCTTAAGGTATGATTCAAGATCAATTGCAATTCATATTAGACTAACCCTTCAATTCAATATTCTTCTTCAACATGTTGTTTTCCAGCTCAACCATGGAAGTCTCCTCCACCTAACTAGCTTCGGATGCAAGGGTGGAAGAATCGGTCCTATCGAGTCCTTCAATAGGACTTACTATAATCTTGTATGCCACTTCTTCCTTCTCCACCAATGCAATTGTCCACATCAACCCCTTCTTGACCTCAACATCCTGCACAACCCATTCCTAACCCAAATTTTGGCAAGGCAAGTCAACCACTTCAAGTTGTTGGACTTGCTACTTAACCCATTTACTCCATTTCTTCCCTAGATTTTCATGATATCCACTTTAAAGTTTAGATTAGGGAAGAATTTGAATAAGAAGACTCCTCTAGTGCAAAGTAAATATTTTAATGAGGAAGTTTTGAATGAAGAACTGGAACTAGTTCAATCTCTTGAAACCTCAAGAACAAATCAGGCTCTCTCGAAACCACAGGTTCCTCCTTGAGCGATTGGTCCTAGGGAAACTTGTTACCTAGCTTGAATTCAATTTCTTAGGTGGAATTAAGAATGTGCATGTTTTCATATCGCTGTCTCAAGCAATTAAAGATGTTCTTATTTACTCGAAAGCAGTAAGGAAATTATGCTTAGGAAGACCAAATAGAAGAAGGAAAGAACCTCAAACCGTACATGTTATGGGAAAATGATCAAATCTTATGATGGGGGAAATCCTCGCTACTAAATATTCAAATCCTAGTAGCCTCGTAGTTAATGTGCAAATTAACCACACAATTATTCCTAACACATTGATTAACCTTGGTGTTGCTATCAATGTGATGACTAGTGAGACAATGGAAGCCCTTGGACTTTAAGGTCTTAGGCAAACCTCCACAGTTTTATAGCTTGTTGACCGATCTACCATCAAACCAAAGGGGATCTTGGAAGATGTAGTAATTACCGTGGATTCATGGGAGTATCTTGTTGATTTCATGGTTGTACAACCCAACTCCTCTTTGGGGGGCTACCCTTTAGTCCTAGGAAGGCCATTGCTGTCCATTGCATATGCATATACCGACTGTAGATTTGGTAACATGGAAATCTTTCATGGGACCTCCACCAAACAACTTACCCTATATCCTCGTGCTAAGCCCAATATTGATCTTGAAACTCCATTTTGGGCAAATGGATAGGAAAGGGATGAGCAAGCGGTTGCTCATCAAATACTTATTGTAGACCAATATCTTTCCCTCATAGAAAAAATCGAGGATGAAGAAATTGATGATTTTATAGCCTCCTCCTCATCCAAATCACACATTCTCACCCACATAATCAACCCTGGAGTCTGGGATTATCTTGTCATAACAAATGCATCACCTGTAGAACATGATTCCTCTTCCAAAGAAGAACAAGGATCAACTTTAGAAACCATAGAACTTGGCCATAGAAAATATTTGAAGATCAATCAAGGGAAAATAGAACACCAGAATAAACAACTAGTTAAGGTTTTACAAAAGCATAGTGACGCTTTTGACTGGGATTACGCTGTTAGGTCCCTATAATACTAGTGTAGCCCCCTTATTGTTATTGTTAGTGTAGCCCCCTATTGTTATTGTTGTGCCCATGTAACCCCCATATTGTTATTGTTGTGCCCCGTAGAAGCTCATTATTGTTATTGTTGCGCCCTTACATTATTATTGTTATGTAGGCTTTTATTATATTGTGACCTCTTAGACTCCTAAATATACCAAGGAGGTCTTATCATTTGTATCATCCAAGAATTGTTCATTTATGTGATGTAAAGGAGGTTGCCCCCGTGAAGAGGCTATTTCTTAAGTCGTTGATCTATCTTTTGTTTTGTTTTGTGAGCTGATTATATAACGTTTGGTATCAAAGCTTTGGATTCTAGGGTTTCGTTGCTTCGAACAATCCATCTTGGAATTTTCACTGTAATTTTTTTTCTACGAAGCTTCAGATGATGAAATTTCAACCATGTGGAGTCGAAATCTTGGTGAACTTTGTGTAGACATTTCAAATCTTGGTTCGATATCTTTTCTGAGATATGGTCCAAGGAAGTTAGGGTTTCTGCATGCTCCGGAATTCAGTCTCAAACAAGTGACCTAGGAAAAAACGACATAAATTTCTTCTCAAGCATTGGATTTGAATTCTATAAAATGTGAATGAAATTGCATAGATTTTAGTTTCTCGTGTATTAATTTCAGGGCTGAAGCTTGAAACTGTGACATGTGGAATCCCGTACAAGTTTTCTCTACTGAACTAGTCCATAATCAGGTCATCGTGGGAGATTTGGCATAAATTTATATTGAAAAATTCAATCTTGGTCTGGCTTGTGGCATTGGAAAGAAGACTTAGAGTGCTACCATAGGACCAAATTTTAGACCTTGGGAGACTGTAATTTCAGAGATACAATAGGCTAAATATCAAGCTCCAAAAAATAAGAAGAAAAATGTGCGTATTTTTTTAAATTTGCATAAGTTTTATTTGAAAAATTAGTTTGAAGTAATTAAAAAGGCATAGTAAAACATAGATATCATTATTTGGTTCCAATATGTCTCAAAACAAAAAAATGGATATTCCCAGTAAGCAATCAGAAAGCTCTGCTATGACACATAAAGAAGAGGAAGAAATACAACTTGATACATCAAAATTATGAGACCAAGTGCAACAAATTTCGCTCTTGCAAAGAGTAACGAAAAATGAATTGGAAGCGATGATGAATGTTAAGATGGATGGTTTAGAACTAAAAATAAAAAGGGACATGGAAGGTTTGAAGGATGGTTTAAAAGAAGACATGGAAGTAATGATGAATGTCAAGATGGAAGGGTTGACAAAGTTGCTACAAGAAAGGCTTCCCAGTGGTGACAAGGTAATCCATGAAAATAATGATGAGGACAAAATGAATTGAATTATGATTTTAGAGACTCCAATGTTGGGTTTAAGACCCACCACATTCCAAAGATCGATATAAGGAAGTTTGATGGCAAGGATATGGTAGCATGGATACTACAGATGGAAAAGGTACGCATTGCATCTTTATATTTAGAACCCAATCAATTTGTACAGTATCGATGGCTTTGTTCTCGTAAACCACTTGTCACTTGGTCATTTTTTACGGAGTAAATGATAGTACATTATGGGGATACAAAGAGCAACACCTTCTTTAGCGAATTGATAAATTTCAAATAAAAGGGTTCAATGGCGGAGCACATTGAGGACTTCCAAAAATTGAATATCAGGGTAACTGATATTCCATAGGAGCACAAGGTTGATGTTTTCATAGGGACTTTAAAGGATATGATCCCACACGAGGTTCATCTTTGGGAACTTGATTCATTGGAGAAGACATTCAAGGTGGCAAGAAAAGTTAAAATCAAAATTATAGCGACAAAGAAGTCTACCACTTACAAAGATAAAGATGGAAGTGTTGTTGCGCATAGCCTTTGTTATGAAACCAGCTCATAAAAAGATAGATCAATGCCTTAGAATTCAGCCTCTTTGATGGGGCAACCTCCTTTACATTACATAAATGAACAATTCTTGGATGATTCAAATGACAAAAATTCCTTTCTATATATAGGAGTCTAAGGAGTACAATATAACACATCCGACCTAACAATAATAATATAAAGCCACAAAAATAACAATAGAGGGATTCTTTGGGACACAGTAATAACAATATGGGGACAATAGGGGCACAACAATATTAAAAAGGGGTACAACTACAATATTAATGGGGTAATCACTAGTATTATAGGGACTCAACATGCCCCTCTCCTTCAAAAAGGTGTTGTCCTCAACGCTTGAGTAGTTTTGGATGCTTCTGTATAAATTCTCATCCTCCCATGTGGAATCTTCAGCCGGTAAGTTCTTCCACTTGATAAGATACTCCGAAACTGATCGATTTCGTAGCTGTCGAGTTCTTGTTTCTGTGACTGCTTTCGGTTCCAATATAATTTTTCTTTCCTCGTCAAGTTCTGGAAATATTGTCTGAATTGGGAGCTTGTCGCCTATAACCTTCTTTAAACATGAAACATGGAAAACTGGATGCAATCGAGAAGCTGCAGGAAGCTCCAATTTGTATTCCATAGTACCAATCTTTTGCAAAACCTTGTACGGACCATAATACTTTGGTGATAATTTATTATCCTTCTTAGCTTGCTTGAGGGACATTTGCTTATATAGTTGTAGCTGTAGGAATACCCAATCACCTACATCAAAACTTCTTTCGTTGTGATGTTGATCTACCTATTGTTTCATTCTATTCTATGCCAACACGAGGTTATCCTTTAAGAGTTGGATGACTTGTTGTTGATGTTCAATGTGATGTTCCACTGCTTGAACCTTAGAACTTTCTCTTAAATATGATGTCATTGATGGTGGTTGATATCCATAAAGTGCCATAAATGGGGTCATTTTTGTTGTTGTATGGAAGGAATTGTTATACCACCATTTAGCCAGAGGCAACCATTTAACCCATTGTGTCTGTTTATCAGATACAAAGCAACGAAGATATCCTTCCAAACATTTGTTTACTATCTCTGTTTGCCCATCAGATTGAGGATGATAATATGAGCTATGAGCTAACTGAGTACCAAGACAAGAAAATAAATCTGTCCAAAAATTTCCAGTGAAAATGGGATCTCTATCACTTACAATAATCTTTGGGTTTCCATGTAGCTTTTGAATTGTTTCCATAAATGCAGTAGAAACTGTATTGGAATTAAATGGATGTGATAATGCACAAAAGTGTGCATACTTGGTAAGTCTGTCAACTACCACCATGATGACACTCTTTCCCTCATACTTGGGTAAACCTATGATAAAATCCATTGAAACCTCCTCCCAATGTTGGCTTGGAATGGATAAAGGTTGTAATAGACTCGAGATCTTAGTTGTTTCAACTTTATTTTTTTGGCAAACCAAACATTCTACCACAAATTTTTGAACATCCGATTTAAGGCCATCCCAAAAAAATTCCTTCTTAACCCTGTGGTAAGTTTTTAAAATCCTGAGTGACCTCCTAAGGGAGAAGTGTGCAATTCCATAAGAATCTTTTGTTTGAGTTGCGAACTCTTATAGAGGTATAAGCGATCTTTGTACCATAACAAATCATTTTGCCAGCGAAATGTATTAGATGTACTGGAATCTTGTTGTAACTTTCGAATAAGTGCACACACTTCTTCGTCATTCTTCCATTCCTCCCTTGCTTCGTTTATCCAATCTGGTTGGATAATAGAAATGGCGCACAACAATGCTTCCACATCCTCATCCTTTCTTGAGAGTGCATCTGCCACCACATTTTGCTTCCCTTTTTTGTAGATGATTTCAAAGTCATAACCCAACATCTTTGTGACCCACTTTTGTTGCTCTTCAGAGGATAATCTTTGTTCTACAAAGTATTTAAGGCTATCATGATCCGTTTTTACCTTGAAGTGTCTTCCCATTAGGTAGGGTCGCCATTTCTTAAGTGCATGGAGTATTGCCAACATTACCTTCTCATAAATAGCTTTGTGTAAAAACTTTCCCTTGATTGGACAACTTTCAAAAGCAATGGGTCTTTCATCTTGCATTAAAACAGCACCAATTCCATTTCCTGAAGCATCACATTCCACAATAAGGGTTTTTGTGAAGTCTGGTGTAGCTAAGATAAGTGCTTGGCACATTGCCTCTTTAAGATGTTCGAAGGCCTTTGTTGCTTATGGAGTCCATGAAAATGCATCTTTCTTCAATAGTGTTGTTAGTGGTGCTGCTATTCTCCCATAATCCTTAACAAACTTGCAATAATACCCTGTCAACCCGAGAAATCCTCGGAGATTCTTTATGGATGTTGGGATTCTCCATTCCTTAATGGCTTTAATTTTGCTAGGGTCTACCTTAACTCCTTCATGAGATACAATATGACCCAGATATTCCACCTCTTGTACTCCAAAGAAACATTTGGATCTTTTTGCATATAATTGTTTCTCCTCCAATAGTTGTAGCACCTGTCAACATGTTCAACATGATCCTTCCAAGACTTGTTGTAGATTAGTATATCATCAAAAAATACTAACACAAATTTTCTAAGGAATGGTTTGAAAATTGAATTCATCAAACCTTGAAATGTTGAAGGTGCATTGGTAAGGCCAAAAGGCATGACCAAAAATTCATAATGACCCTCATGAGTTCTAAATGTTGTTTCAGAATGTCTTCAATCTTCATTCTGATTTGATGATATCCTGAACGAAGATCCAACTTGGTGAAGTAAATTGATCCATGCAATTCATCGAGTAATTCATCAATGACAGGAATGGGGAACTTATCTTTAATAGTGAGCTT
>APFE031407612.1:0-18430 GCA_000404065.3 Pinus taeda
AAACATTTTGACCTGAAATATCACTTCATTAGAGATTTGGTGCAGAAGAAAGATGTTGAATTAAAGCATATAAATACTCAGCATCAACTAGCAGATATCTTCACCAAAGCAGTGGCAAAAGATCAGTTTTTGGCAATAAGAGATAAGATAGTAAATCCCCATTAATCATTAAGGGGGAGTGTTAGAATTAATGCTTAATTAGTTCTGTAATTAGCTGACAAAATAGCCAACAGATTTTGTGTTCTCTGCAAAAATAAAGCAGCAGATTGTTAGGGATTGAAGCAGCAGATTGTTAGGGATTAAAGCAGCAGATTGTTAGGGTTGTCAGTGCTGCTAGAAATTAGTGGTAATTGCAGTAGAATTATTCCATAGTTGATTTTAGTATTAGTTTTACTATTTAATCATGTAGTTAGCAGTTGAATTGGATATATGAAAGTTACAGCATTTTGTTTTGGCTCACACATTGGTCTTTTAATTGTTTTATCTATATTTTTTATGTATTGTTCTTCATAGAACTGTTAGCTTCTTAATGTGCTTGAAATAATTCATTTAATATTCAACAAGAATCATGTACTGACATTACCTATTCATTCCATTAATTGAGTCAAGAGGTCTGAAAGTGGTTTCAACTTCATTAGATTTCATATAGATAAAGTGGAATTTTATGTCCCATTCTCACGGCTTCAAGGTTTCAAAATCAATGGAATTGCGACATTTCATTATATTATATGATGTATGAAGGTAAGTGATTTCCATTTAATGAAGAGAACTATGGCATATATGTACTCCAATGTCAGTGGTGTTGATTGTTGAAATCCTTTGTCATGGCTTTAAAAAAAAATTGTAATATCCCTTTATATATTCCAATAGTTTGTAAGATCCTTTCTTAGCAGACTCACTTCTCTAGTATATTATATAAATATTTTGCTGAGTATGCTTTTCAAATAGTTAATCTATCAACATTCTTATAGCAGACACAATATTTTAAGTATTTGCAAATTTTGTAGCTAATTAATTTATTTGTAAGAAAGGAAATTATTAACAAATTCAGGAAACACAAATGCTTGAACATGAAATCATTAGGTCATTTTATTAAGGGATCATAACAGAATACATGCAGTTACAACACCCAGCTATTATTCGAACCTTTGATTTGACCTCTGCTCCAAAACTCTACTAGACTCTAGTTAATTTGATCTCTGTTTGCTCAATCCACAATATTATACTTGACCTCACAATTCACTTTTTGGCTTAACAACAAAAAATTCCTCAACCTCTTTCAACATATTATATTGGATGTCCTTTTCCACATGAGGATTAGTATTTTGAGCTTTCTCTATTTCCTCAGATAACCTAGATCGAAATCCTTTGTTTATTGATTCTCCATACCCTGGATTTCCGTCCCACCTCTAAGTTTATTTATTATTCACACTACTACCCAGCTTCGACAACCCCAAGTAGATGATTTTAGTATTCTAGTGGACTAGAGCCTATGCTCAAGAGCAATGTCTGAGGCTTTCTGGCCCCAGTTGATTAAGTCATAAACTTGCTCAAGAAATGGCACTGTCTCATATGTCAACTAGACCATATTTATACATTCAACTCAGCTTCAACTTTGACTAGAACTGATATTGCAATTCGACCCTTAGTGATACATCCACCTGATCCCCTGTCTGCATTGATTAAATCTGCTAATAAAATAACAAAAATAATTTTGTAATTCAACCCTCAAACAAATGTGTGTGTATGAGTTCTTGATTCACCTAATTACCACAAAGAAACCCCTCTTACCCGTGAGATTTATACCTCAACTTATTCCCAGCACTGGTAACACTTTTCATTCGTCCCTGCAAATATATTTTTGCTAACACTCCTACCAATTATCAAACTACTGTGATTCTTAGCCTCAAGGGTTTCCCAATTTGTCCCCACAAGTAAATGGATATTCAACCCTTAAATCGCGCATTCAACCATGCAAGTTCGACCTCCTTCAAACACTGTAGTTTTATGATGAAATCTTTATTTTTGTTGGCCTAGGTAGAATTCGCAGCCATGTTTTCGTGCTAAATCACTGAGATTTTTTTATTATTCGAAACTGCAAGGAACACCTATAACAAACTAGATAATGGTTTATTTTGCAGTAATGAACCTCGTATTGTTCCACTAGGCTGTATCTCACTTCAGATTACAACCCATTGTTCCAAACTCAACCTGTCACAAATTTTAATTCACCAAACATGATCTCCTCATTTATTTTTTTAATAGAGATGGCCATTTCAAATACCGTGGGTCATTTTTCCTTTTTTAATATTTAAAATAATAAAATATACATAGTAGTAAATTAAAGATTTAATAAAAAGAAACAAGATATTAAGTTATATGTAAATTATTTAACATGTAAAATTTAAGTTTCAGTCAAAGTAATTAGTAGTTTTATGCAGTGACAGACGTGTCGAAGGGTAAAATATTCTTGAAATTTTAGTTATTTATATTGCCACCATTTATCATGTATTTAGATAAATTAAAATACTCAATATTAAAATTATGTCAAGGTTTCTCGATGTTTTAACATAGACATATAAAAGTATGATAACATGCACCCTTCCAAAGGCTTGGCAATTATTATTTATTTGAACTAACCTTCTACCTATCACAATGAGGCCAATTGCCCAAATTTAGCATTATCAGAGGTTATGACCAATGGAAGAATTTCTATTAGGTATTTTATCTTTACTAATATTTGAACGACATTTCCAGATTTTGCACACTTGAAATAACTCTCAAGGAATTTACCAATGGACATGAAAAGGGCTTTAGACTAGGAATAAGGGTACCATTACTACTCTTTTCATAATAAGGATTAGTATGAGGGAAGGAGAAAAGGGATTTACTTCTAAAATGAACCTTCTCATGCTCAAGGGACATGAATTTGGCATCGAAAAACTACATAGATCCTCTCTAAATAATCTTAGGGATATATGGGATATCAATTCCATTAGGAATTTTTTCACACCATGGATAGGAATAAAGCAATGCACCATGGGTAGGGGATGTATGTATGGAAATTAGGCGTTATAATAAGCTTTTTAGTTTCAAGCGTTATGAGGTAGAATTAAAAACAACATAGATCTTCTTTAGTGGACCTTTGGTCTGAATACGACATATCGGCACCATAGCAGGTGTTTCTCAACACATATGGGAATTAGTGTTTATGTTATGGTTTTGAGAGGGAAATAGGAACCTTAGTCCATGAGCAACACATTTAACTGGGAATATGGGCATTTACTATGTCTTACATAATAGGAATGGGTCTCATGGCCTTCACTATGGCCAGGAAAGGAAATTAAAACAAAAAGTTACTTAAGTCCCGAATAATTAGTGGCCATTAAAAAGGCTTCAAACGGCCAAGTTAATTATATTTTCTAAGGGATATTCTTTGGCCCCTATGAGGGATGTTTCTATCATTCAAAGGTTTTACACACCATGATGAGTGTTGGAGCCTCACCACTAGACCTTAATGAAATTGATAGGCTTCCAAATCACATATGATGCTTACAAGTGTAGGCTTGGTCAAAATAGGAACCTAAGGGGCTCAAGCCTTATTTGAATATTTTATGATTAAGCTTTGTGAAGTAGATCTCAAAGAACTACACATGACCTCTATAGGGAATCATAGGCCTCTATGGGAGATCTGTAGTGTCATTGGTATGTTTTACATAATAAGAATGGGTCTCAAGCATGCTCGTACCATGGAAAAGGGATGGAAACAACAACCTCAAGCCCAAAACAAAACTTCTTTGGCTTACACTACATAAAAAATACCATAAAGAACAATATAAACCCCTTTGAGGGATTTTATGCCTCTATCTGGGATAAGGGTTCCACTATGACGTTTTCCACATCATATAGGAGAGTTAGGGCTTATATCTTGGCCAAGGAATGAAAAAGGGCCTTAGGACTAAAACAAGTATTTCTCATATTTAATGTCCATGAACAAGATATTGGAATGTGAATGATGGCACAATTAATATGTTTTACATAATAATAATGGGTTTTATGGTGTCTATGATGGATAGTGAATTTCGTCACTTATTATCCAGTCACATATTTTAATCCTGGACTAAATTAGTCATTTAAGTTAGTCACCTTTAGATTCATCACTTATTATCTAGTCATATATTTTATCCCTTGACTAAATTAGTCATTTAAGTTAGTCATTTTCACTTTAGTCACTTAAAATTGCTCAAATTTAGTAGTAATTCACTTGAAATAACTGCAGTGACTAACTTTTCTAGTCACCTAGTCACTAATTTCATCAGTTTCTACTAGTGGTCATATAAGAATTTCAAAAACGAAGTGTCTTTTGTATCAAAACCATGATACTCATCAACGATGACCATGCTTCAAAGAGATATCCGCAAAATAATCATTAGATGACAGCAACATAAAAAATAACAGCAAGAACATCCGCATCTTCAAGAAGCAATCAACTAGATAAGAGAGTGTAGCATCAATAACATACATATCCACCTCATTAAGTGCATTAAGGAGTAGCATCAATCAATAATAAAGAACCATCCATAATCATTTGCAACCCAAACATCATTGATACCCATGGCATAGTGACAGTAACACATATATTTTCAGTAGTGAATACTATAGATGAAATCAATAATAACCATGAACTGATAATAGACTCCATCATGAAATATTAGAAGAATAAAAGATGCTCCCCCTGAACCTATGCCAACTCTTCATTATTAATTTCGATATTATATCCATCTCATCAATCAACAAATGAACCAAACAACCATTTCAACAACATCAATAATATAATATTTTGCAATAAATCGCAAACTCATCATGAACTAACATCATAATAAGAAGCATATTGGAATCATTATTAGAATGCAACAAATAAATGTTTGAACTAGAAATCTAATAATGAACTGATCAAATCACATCAGAAGCTCCCCATGAATTTGTGTCGCTTCTTTGCCATCTCATAAAAGCATACACGACTAACCGAGTAAAAGATCGCATATACACATAATTGTCCTTCACAAGAAACACATACATAATGTAAAATATTTATTTTTCATAGCCACAACTCCCCCTGACTATTACATGTATGTTCCTATTATGTTAGAGCAATTAT
The DNA here is from genome assembly GCA_000404065.3 of Pinus taeda. Taxonomy (NCBI): domain Eukaryota; kingdom Viridiplantae; phylum Streptophyta; class Pinopsida; order Pinales; family Pinaceae; genus Pinus; species Pinus taeda. Next base: position 5,159 of record APFE031407612.1, read on the forward strand.
CAAAGTGAAGAGGTAGGAATCAATCATCATTTTTTCTGAGATGCTTAAAGGAATTATGTCTAAGAGGCTTGGTAGATAAATCTGCAACTTCTTCCTTTGAAGGTATATATTCCAACTTGATTTTTGTTCAAACACTTATTCTCGAAGAAAATGGTATTTGATTGGACTATGCTTAGTTTTTGAATGCGTGATATGATTTTTAGAAATAATTATGGCACTAGTGTTGTCACAAAGAATATGAAAAGGTTGAGGACAAGTGACTTGAATGTCTCATAATGTTTGGATAATCCATAGAAGTTGAGTACAAAAAGAAACATCACTAACATATTCTACTTCAGTAATTGATTAAGCAATAGAAATTTGTTTCTTACTGAACCGAGAAACTAAGTGAGGTCACAAATAGAACACTCCTCCACTTGTAATTTTGTGGTCATCCACATTACGTGCCCAATATGCATCTATGTATGCATGATGTTAGGCCCCTATACTACTAGTGTAACCCCTTATGGTTATTAATACAACCCACTTATTATATTGTTGTACCCATGTAATCCCCATATTGTTACTATTGTGCCCCATAGAAGCCCACTATTATTATTATTGCACCCTTACATTATTATTGTTATGTCGGCTCTGATTATATTATGACCCCTTAGACTCCTATATATAGAAAGGAGGTCTTGTCATTTGTATTATCCAAGAATTGTTCATTTTTGTAATGTAAAGGAGGTTACCACCTTGAAGAGGCTTATTTCTAAGGCATTCATCTATCTTTTCTATCTACTTGTGAGCTAGTTTCATAACATTTGGTATCAGGGGTTTGGATTCTAGGGTTTTCACTGCTCCAAATAGGTCATCATGGAATTTTCTCTATAACTATTCTTCTGAATGCAATGCAAAGGCCCATTAGACTCAGGTCAATATTTCCTCGTTGGATCCGAAAATATGTTCCGGACCTTCATTCCCGGACATAATCCCTGCAGAATATTTGCCAGATGGAGAAACGTTTTTTCCCTAGAACGCCTACACTTTTGCAATTGAAAAAGATCCTTTCCTTTTTTTTTCTTTCTCTCAGTTTTGTTCAATCTTCTACTTGGAACTATTTTGACCATTTTCATGGTTCATATAATAATTCTGATTTCGTTCCATCCCGACCATGTTAAGAAAAATGGTCGGATTCTTTCTATCTTCTTGGAGGAAACAATCTGGTTTTAACCTAATTGGCAAAAATATGATAACGAGATGTAGATCTTTTCCACAATTGACCGAAAACAGAACGAACAAGATTGGTTTTTTCATTTTTACCATATCCTAAAACTCCATTGAATCAATCATTCCTTTTTTTTTAACGAAAAGATGAATTGAAGCAAAAAATTTATCCAATTGACAGTTAGGGGTAGGACCAATCCAACCGTGATCAGCCCAGTTAGTTGTAAAAATCGTAGGAGAGAGTTGACGCTTCTGATCACCATTGCCTTACATCTTCGTAACTTGCTTGGTACGGCATTTTATACTGTTTGAATAGGAAAGTACTCTCTCCTACTTGCTTTTTCTTTTAGGTTAGACCACTCCACTCAGTTGGTTGTTACTGCTAAAGATAAAACCCATTGTAGACGAAATCTCTCTGAACGTTGGTTCTAAATTTCAATGTTTGTCTCGCTATATTTTTGGAGATATGATCTGAGGAAGTTATAGTTTTTGCAAGCTCTAGAATTTCATCTAAAACAGGTCATCATGGAATTTTTGCTACGAAGTTTCAGAAGCTAAAAAAAAAACCCAATTTGAGAACAAGTCTGTTTGAACCTCGTGTCTGAATTTCAGATCTTGTCTCGCTATATTTAAGATATATGATTTGAGGAAGGCAGGGTTTTTGCAGATTCCCGAGTTACATCTTAAACAAGTGACCTTGGAAAAATCGTCATAACTTTCTCTCTAAGAATCAGATTAGAATTTCATCAAAAGTTATAGAAAAAGGATGGATTGTAGTCTTTTGTGTGTATTTTTCAGATTTGAAGGTCAAAACAGTGACACGTGGCATGTCATACAAGTTCGCTATTCTGAAAAGGTGTATAATCAGGTCATCTTGGGAGATTTTGCATAACTCTTTCTTGGAGAATCCAATTTCAATCATACTAGTGGAATTAGAAAGAGAACAGAGAGGACTACTATAGGTAGTGATTTCAAAACTGGAAGATCTGAAATTACAGAGTTATAGTTGTTTCAAGATCGAGTCCCTAAACTCAAGAAAAAGTGAGCTGAGGAAGTTTGATGGCAAGGATTCGGAAAATTGGATACTACATATGGATAGTTATTTTGATCTACATGGTGTACCACTGTTAAAAAAGGTAAGTATTGCATATAATTATTTAGAACCAAATCAATTTCTATGGTATAAAGGGCTTTGTTCTCATAAAAAACTTGTCATGTGGTCAATCTTCACGGAGGAAATGATAGCACATTATTAGGATACAAAGAGAAACACCTTCTTTAGCCAATTGATAAATATCAAACAAAAGTGTTCAATGTTAGAGCAAATTGAGGACTTTCAAAAATTGAATAGAAGGGAAAATGATATTCCAGAGAAGCAAAGGCTTGATGTCTCCATATGGACTTTAAAGGATAACATTCAACATGAGGTTCGTCTTTGGGAACCTGATTCATTGGAGAAGGCATTCAAGTTGGTAAGAAAAGTGGAAAGAAAAATTATGGAAATAAGGAATTCTACCCCTCACAACTATAAACATGGAAGTGTTGTTTCTCCTACCCTTCCACAACCTACAAGGGTGACACCACAATAATTGGAAGAAATAAGAGAAAAGGGGCTTTGTTACAATTGTTATAGTAATGCACTAAAGGTCATAAGTGTGCTGAGAAGAAATTATTTTACATAAATTATGAAGAGGAGGAAGAAAAGGATCAAGAAATAACAAAAGAAGAGGATATACACCAGGAACTAGCCCCAGAGAAATAACAAATGAATCCGACCGTATCTTGTAAACCACTGGCAAGAATTACCACTCCTCAAACTTTCAAGGTAGAAGGACATATCAAGAAGAAAAAGGTTCAAGAAGTGAAAGATCACATCGAGAAAGAAGAAATGAATCCAACCATATCTTGTAATGCATTGGCCGGAATTACCACTCTTCAAACTATCAAGATAGAAGCTCATACCAAGAAGAAAAATGTTCAAGAAGTGAAAGATCACATCGAGCATCAAGAAATGAATCCAACCATATCTTGTAAATCATTGGAAGAAATTACCACTCCTCAAACTCTAAAGATAGAAGGACATATCAAGAATAAAAAGGTTCAAGTAGTGAAAGATCACATTGAGCATCAACAAGAAGTTCTCCAACTTTTAAAGGATAACACCACTTTAGTGCAGAATCAAATGAAAGAACAGGTAGATCAACATCGCAGTGAAAAATGTTTTGGTGTAGGTGATTGGGTATTTTTATGGCTACATCTCAAGCAAGCTATTTATGAGAAGGAAATGTTGGCAATACTACATGCACTTAAGAAATGGCGACCTTACACAATGGGAAGACACTTCAAGGTAAAAATGGATCATTATAGTCTTAAATACTTTTTAGAACAAATATTATCTTTAGAAAAACATAAAAAATGGGTCACAAATATGTTAGGTTATGACTTTGAAATCATCTATAGAAAAGTGAAACAATATTTTGTTGCAAATGCACTCTCAAGAAAGGATGAGGATGTGGAAGCATTGTTTTGTGCTATTTCTATTATCCAACCAGATTGGGTAAACGAAGTAAGGTATGAATGGAAGAAGGATGAAGAAGTGTGGCCACCCATTCAAATGTTGCAGAAGATCCCAATTCAAACAATATTGCGAGAACTTGAAGAGGAAGGAAAAATCATATTGGAACCATGAGCAGTCACAGAAACAAGAACCCAACAGCTACAGAATCAATCAATTTCAGAGTATCTCATCAAGTGGAAGAACTTAACTACTGAAGATTCCACATGGGAGGACAAGAATTTTATACAGAAGCATCAAGAACTACTCAAGCGCTGAGGACAACACTTTTTGAAGGAGAGGGGCATGTTAGGGCCCTATACTACTAGTGTAACCCCATATTGTTAATAGTACAACCCCATTATTATATTGTTGTACCCATGTAGTCTCCATATTGTTACTATTGTGCCTCATAGAAGCCCATTGTTATTATAATTGGCCCTTACATTATTATTTTTATGTCAGCTCTGATTATATTATGACCCCTTGGACTCCTATATATAGAAAGGAGGTCTTGTCATTTGTATCATCTAGGAATTATTCATTTGTGTAATGTAAAGGAGGTTTCCCCCTCAAGAGGCTTATTTCTAAGGTGTTCATCTATATTTTGTATGTTTTTGTGAGCTAGTTTCATAAAACATGAAGTGAAAAATTAGCGTTTTTTGGATACCATAGTGCAAGATCTTGAATGCCTTGCAGGTACTTGAATATATTCTTGACTTCTTTTATATGCAATTCCTTAGGATTTGCTTTGGATTGTCCAAATATGAAGACTACATGCATAATATTTGGTCTTGTACCAGTAAGATACATCAAGCTGCCAATCATAGATATTTATTCGAGTTGAATAACTAAAGGAGAGTCATCATTTTCACTTAGATTGAATCATGTTACCATTGGTGTGCATAGATGTTTCTAGTCTTCCAGTCCACATTTCTTCATAATGTGCTTGAGATACTTGGTTCGAGAGAGGAAGATACCATCCATAGTTTGATGAACCTAGAGATCGAGAAAGTATGTCAGTTCACCAAGTAAAGACATTTAAAATTCATCTTTCATGGATGAACCAATATTTGACTCATATATTCAACATTAGTTCCAAATATGTTGTCGTCAACATAACCCACTACTACCAAAATTTTGTCTTTGTCATACATATATAGATTGCTATATGTAAATCCTTTGTTGACTCTTTATTGCTGAGGAGATTTGTCAATAGGATAATACCATGCATGAGGAGCATCTTTTATCCCATATAATACCTTATTAAGTTTGCAAATAATATTTTTATCATTGATCAGTGTGAATCCTTCATGTTTTTCAATATAAACTTATTCTTGTAGGTCCCCATTTAAAAATGAAAATTTAACATCCATTTGATATACCTTGAAGTTACAATAGCTGCAAAATGCGTGAAACAATCCTATGGCTTCAAGTATAGCTAAAAGTGTAAACGTATCATCAAATTCTATCACTTCCTATTGAGTGTAGCCTTTGCATACAAGTCTTGTTGTGTTTCGAATTACTTCTCCATTTTCATTCAATTTGTTTTTAAATCCCCACTTAGTCCCAATTACTTTTTTGTTCTGAGACCTTCATACTAGCTCCCATGTATGGTTCTTTTCTATTTCATCAAGTTGTTAATTCATTACCCTAAACCAACATTTATCTTTTATTTCTTGATTCACATTTTCAGGTTCCATTATGGATAATAAGGCTAGGTGACTAGATGATCCAAACAATGTTCTTCTAGTTTGCATTTAAACTTCTTTATCACCTAGAATTTAAGATTCAAGAAGATTTTTTTGAATGTACCTTGATGGAGTCTTTTCTGACACACCACAATTTTCCTTTCCTTCTTTTTAATCTTCTCTTTTTTCTTCTCCTACAACTTCTTGGATATTAGTAGGCAATTTTTCATCCTCTAATTGTACTTCTCTTTGGATACATGTCGATGCTTCAACAATCACAACATCTATACTCTCAACAATCTTTTAGATCATGTTATTATTACATTTATATCCTTTTCTTCTAGAAGAGTGTCTATGAAGTATTCCTTCATCTCCTCTCGATAGAAACTTTTCAAGCTTATCGTCATTTTTCCTTATAAAATATTTTCTTCCAAGAATTCTAAAGTGTTTGAAAGTTGTAGGTTTTCCATATTATAGTTCATATGGAGTTTTATCACAATTTACTCGAACATGGGCCTTCTTAAGTATATCGACAATTCTATGTACTACTTCTCATGTGAGGTGTTATTGTCACATTAGGAATGGATCATGCCATTTGTCGAATTATTTTGTTCATTATTTCTGCTACTCCATTTTGTTGGGGAGTTTTACTTATGTAAAATTCTATTTTTATACGATGTTGCTCACAAAAATTGAAAAATTCATCTGATATTAACCCTCCTCCTCTATCAAATCTAAGACATTTTATTTTTAAGTCCAATTCATTTTCCACCATAGCCTTGAATATTTAAAATATTTAGAATGCCTCATCTTTATACTTTTGTAAACCAACCCAACACATTATTGTAAATTCATCAAGTAATAGCATGAACTATTGGTCACCATGAGGAGACTTATTTCTCATAGGTCCACATAAATCAATATGAAAAAGTTTAGGGGGTTTATCTGAAGTTAATTCTTTATATTTAAGTTGAAATATGGATTTCTTACGAAATTGGCATGATTTTCAAATACTATTTTCAGGTGAAGATATGTCTGGTAAGTCATTAACTACTCCCTTCTTTCCTTATTTGTATAGTTAAGAAAAGCTAAGTTGTCCCAATATGTTGGGGTAGAGCCAACCTTCTTCATACTTTCTCAAAATTTAGTCGTCTTTTCCACCTTCTAGGAGATATACATTTCCTCGAGTTCTGATTCCCTTGATTATAGTCTTACATGTATAAAAATTTCTTACCTCACAATTTATTGACCTGAAAAAAACTTCATGCCCTTGATCACACATTTGACTAAAAATTAACAAGTTATGTCTTATCCAATCAAAAAATAATACATTCTCAACTTTGACCTTTTATTTTAATACCACAGATCCCTCTCCTTTAATTGTAGTAGGTGAATTATTATGAAAAGTCACATTTTTTATTTGTTAATTTATGTTATGCAACTAGCTCACAAAATAGATGAAATGACAGATCAACGACTTCAAAATCAACCTCATGAAGGGGGAAACCTCCTTTACATTACACAAATGAAAAATTATTGGATGATACAAATGACAAGACCTCATTTATATATAAAGGAGTCTAAGGGGTCCCAATACAATTAGAGCCTACATAAAAGTAACATTGTAGTAGCACAATAATAACAATAGTGGTCTTCAATGGGGCACAATAATAAAAACACAGGCACTATATTGGCATAATCATACAACAAGGGGGTTGCACTAATAACAATAAGGGGTTACACTAGTAGTATAGGGACCTAAGATTCCCATCTCCTTCAAAATGTGTTGTCCTCGATGCTTGAGTAGTTCAGGATGCTTCTCTATAAAATTCTCATCCTCCCATAAGGAATATTTAGTGGGCAAGACATTCTGCTTGATGAGATACTCTAAAATTGATACATTTCATAGCTGTCGATTTCTTGTTTCCATGATTGCTTCAGGTTCCAATATGGTTTTTCCTCCCTCGTGAAGTTTTGGAAATTGTTTGAACTGGGACCTTCTCACCTATAATCTTATTTAAGCATGGAGCATGGAAAACTAGGTGCACTCGGGAAGATGCAGGAAGCTCCAATTTATATGCCATAGTACCAATCTTTTGTAGCACCTTGTATGAACCATAATACTTTGGTGAAAAATTATTATCCTTCTTAGTTTACTTGAGGGACAATTGTTTGTATGGTTGTAGTTTTATAGATACCATGTCACCTACATCACAACTTCTTCCACTGCTATGTTGATATGCCTGTTGTTTCATTCTATTTTGTGCCAAAGTGAGGTTATCCTTTAAGATTTTGAGAACTTGTTGTTGATGCTCGATGTGATCTTCCATTACTTGAATCTTAGAATTTTCTTTTAAATATGATGTGATGGATGATGGATGATAACCATAAAGTGACATAAATGTGGTGATTTCTGTTGTAGTATGGAAGGAAGTGTTATACCACCATTCATCCAGAGATAACCACTCGACCTATTGTTTCTCTCTATCCAATAAAAAGAAACAAATATATCCTTCCAAACATTTGTTCGCTATCTCAGTTTTCCCATCAGATTGAGGATGATAAGATGAACTATGAGCTACCTGAGTACCGAGACAAGAAAATAATCTTCTACAAAAATTTCTAGTGAAAATTGGATCTCTATCACTTACAATAATCTTTGGGTTTCCATGTAGCTTTTGAATTGTTCCATAAATGCAGTAGCAAATGTAATGGCTTTAAATGGATGAGATAATGCACAAAAGTGTGCATATTTGGTAATTCTATCAACTACCCCCATCATGACACTCTTTCCTTCGAACTTTGGTAAACCTGTGATAAAATGCACTGAAACCTCCTCTCTATGTTGACTTGCAAAGGATAAAGGTTGTAATAGACCGGGGGTCTTAATTGTCTCAACTTTATTTTGTCGGAAAACTAAACATTTTGCCACAAAATTTTGAATATCAAATTTAAGGCCATCCCAAAAAAATAATTTCTTAACCCTGTGGTAAGTTTTTAAAAATCCTCAGTGCCCTCCTAAGGGAGAGTTGTGCAATTCCATAAGAATATTATGTTTGAGTTGGGAATTCTCATAGTGGTATAAGTGATCTATGTACCATAACAAATCATTTTTCTAGCTAAATCTATCAGATGTGTTAGGATCTTGTTGCAACATTTGAATGAGTGCCCACACTTATTCTTCATTCTTCCATTCATCCCTTGCTTCATTTATCCAATCTGGATGGATAATAGAAATGGCACAAAATAATGCTTCCACATCCTCATCCTTTCTTGAGACTGCATCTGCACTCACTATTTTGCTTCCATTTTTTGTAGATGATTTCAAAGTCATTACCCAACATATTTGTGAACCATTTTTGTCGTTATTTTGAAGATAATATTTTTTCTAAAAGTATTTAAGGCTATCATGATCCATTTCTCAAGTGTTGTAGCATTTCCAACATTTCCTTCTCATAAATAGCTTTAAGTAAATACTTTCCTTTGATTGGACAACTTTCAAAAGCAATGGGTCTTTTGTATTGCATTAAAACAACACCAATTCTATTTCCTAAGGTATCACATTCCACAATAAAGGTTCTTGTGAAGTTTGGCATAGCTTAGACCAGTGCTTGGTACATTGTCTCTTTATGGTGCTCAAAGGCCTTCGCTGCTTCTAGAGTCCAAGAGAATGCATCTTTCCTTAGTAACATTGTTAGAGGTTCTGCTATTCTCCCATAATTATTAACAAAATTGTTATAATACCATGTATACCTAAGAAATCCTCATAGATGCTTTATGGATGTGGGAGTTTTCCATTCCTCAATGGCTTTAGTTTTGCTAGGAACTACCTTAACACCTTCATGAGATACAACATGACCTAAATATTCCACCTCTTGTACTCGAAAGAAACATTTGGAGCTTTTTACATATAATTGTTTCTCCTCCATTAGTTTGAGCATCCTATCAACATTTTGAAAATGATCCTTCCAAAATTTTCTATAGATTGGTATATCATCAAAAAATACTAACACAAATTTTGTAAGGAAGGGCTTCAAAATGGAGTTCATAAAAATTTCAAATGTACAAGCTGCATTGGTAAGGCCAAAAGGTGTGACCAAAAATTCATAATGAACCTCATGAGTTTTAAATCTTGGTTTTGGAATGCCTTCAGTCTTCATTATGATATGATGATATTGTGAATGAAGATCCAACTTGGTGAAGTAAACTACTCCATGTAATTCATCCAATAATTCATCAATGACAGGAATGGGAAATTTATCCTTAATAGTAAGATTGGTGAGCTCCCTATAATCTGAACACATGCGCCATGATCCATCCTTCTTGTGTACCAATGCCACTAGAGCAGAGAAGCAACTTTGACTAGGTTGAATTATACCAACATCTAGCATTTATGTAACCATATGTTGAATTTCGCTCTTTTGGGCATATGGATATCTGTAAGGCCTAATGCTTGGGAGTCTCAAATACCTTAGAATGATTGTCCATTTTTTTTTGGATATCTGGAGAAATAGATGATTTCAATGTGGGAAACTCTTGTGAACATAATTTTGAGATTACAGCCCATTGTCCTTTATTTAGAAGATTTTTCATGCTGTTAGATTTCATTACCTTTCCAGATTTCCCTGCGATACCCCTTAATTCAACTTCCTTCCCTTCCCAAAAAAATTTGAAGAAAATTTTTTGAAAATTAAAAGCTATGATACCCAAAGACTGTAGCCATTGGACTCCTAGTACAACATCAACACCACCCATTGGAATGAAAAGAATTGAACTATTTGTTACATATTCTCCCATGGATAGCTTGATATTATGGCACTTTCTAGAGAAATTTATGGTTCCTCCATTTGCAACCATGGCTTGAAACTCTAGTGTTGGATATAGGAAGAAATTCATTTCCTTGGCTATCTTAAAATGAATAAAATTATGGGTACTACCCGAATAAATCAACACTATGATGTTTTTCTTCTTTATATGTCCTTCTTTATTGAGAGTTTGAGGAGTAGTAATTCCTGCCAATGAATTAAAAGATATGGTCAAATTAATTTCTTCTTTCTCTAGGGTTTTTTCCTGGTGTATATCCTCTTTATTTCATGTTTCTTGTTCCTTTTCTTCCTCCTCTTCATAATCTATGTAAAATAATTTCTTCTCATCACAATCTTGACATTTAGTGTACCTTTTATCACAACTGTAACAAATCCCCTTTTCTATTTTTTCTTCCAATTGTTCTGGTGTCAACCTTGTAGGTTGTGGAAGGCTAGGGGAAGCAACACTTCCATCTTTATAGTTGTGAGTGGTATAATTCCTTGTTTCCATGATTTTTCTTTTAGTTTTTCTTGTGAATTTGTATTCCTTCTCCAATGAATCAGGTTCCCAAAGGCAAATGACATGTTGGATGTTTTCCTTTAAAGTCCCTATGAACACATCAATTATATGCTCCTCTCGAAGATATTCTACCCTTCTATTCAATTTTTGGAATTCATCAACGTGCTCCACCATTGAACCCTTTTGTTTTAGATTTATTAATTGGCTAAAGAAGGTGTTTTTTTTGTATCCTCATATTGTGCTATCATTTCCTCGATAAAAGTTGACCAAGTGAGAATTTGTTTATGAAAGAAAATCCATCGATATCATGCAAATGGATTGGGTTCTAAATATAAATTTCCAATGCATACCTTTTATGTGTTTTGCACATTATGGAGATCGAAGTACTGCTCAATCTGTAGTATCCACGTTTCGGCATCCTTCCCATCAAACTTCATCATTTCGATCTTTGGAACATGGTGGGTCTTTAATCCAACATTATATTATATGGAATCATGATTAACGTTTCTTTTCTTATCATCATGAGTTTCCTCTACTACTTTTTCGATATTGGGAAGCATTTCTTGAAGCAACTTTTCCAAACCTCCTTTCAAACCTACCATGACTTTCTTCAAATATTCAATGTTTACTTCTAAACCATCCATCTTACATTCCATGCCATCAATATTAGATTCCATGCCATTCATGTTATATTCCATGCCTTTCTTTAAACCATCCATCTTAGCTTTTGTTACCTTTTGTGAGAGTGAAATTTGTTGCACTTGGTTTGATAATTTGGAGATATCATGTTTCATTTCTTCCTCTTCTTCATGAGTCATGATAATGATTTCAAGTTTCTTACTAGGTGTTTCCATTTTATTTCTTCAGGGAATTCATTAATCAAAATCATGCTTCACTATGTGCTTTGAATTACTCCCATCTACTTTTTCAAACCAAACTTATGCAAAATTTTAAAATGACTAGACACCTTTTTTTCACTTTGTAGGAGATCGATATTGAATCTGTTGTATCTCTATAATTGCGAATCTCCAAGATCTGAAATTTTTTCCTGTGGTAGCACTCTCTGTCCTCTTTCCAACCCCACAAGTCTAATCAATATTGAATCATTCAAGAAAGAGTTATTCCAAATATCCCACGATGGCCTGATTATAGACTGGTTCAATAGAGTGAACTTGTACGAAGTGCCACATGTCAGTGTTTCGAACTTCAGACCTAGAAATAATAAATAGAAAACTACAGTCCGTTCTCTTTATATTCTATAAAATTTCAATCTAATGATCAGGAACAAAGTTATGATGATTTTCCCTAGGTCACCTATTTGAGATATAATTTAGGAATATGCAAAAGCCCTAACTTCCATGGATCATATCTCTGAAAATATAGCTTTGCAAGATCTAGAATTCAGACCCGAGGTTCATCACAATCTTAGCTCAAACGGGTTTTAATTTAAGCTTTTGAAACTTTGTAGAACTAAAGTTATAGTGAAAATTCCACGATGACCTATTTGAAACAGTGAAACCCTAGAATCCAAAGCTTTGATACCAAATCTTATGCAACCAACTCATTAAATAGAAGAAAAGATAGATCAATGACTTCACAATCAACCTCTTTGATGGGGAAACCTCGTTTATATTGCACAAATGAACAATTCTTGGATGATACAAATGAAACGACCTCCTTTCTATATATAGGAGTCTAAGGGGTCATAATATAATCAGAGCTGACATAAAAATAATAATGTAAGGGAAAAATAATAAAAATAGTGGGGCTTCTATGGGGCACAATAGTAACAATATGGGAACTACATGGGTACAACAATATAATAAGGGGGTTGTACTAATAACAATAAGGAGTTACACTAGTAGTATAAGGGCCTAACATGCCCCTCTCCTTCAAAAAGTGTTGTCCTCAACGCTTGAGTAGTTCTTGATGCTTCTCTATAAAATTCTTGTCATCCCACGTGGAATCTTTAGTGGGTAAGTTCTTCCACTTGATGAGATACTCTGAAATTGATTGATTTCATAGATGTTGGGTTCTTGCTTTTATGACTGCTCCAGGTTCCAATATGATTTTTCCTTCCTCTTCAAGTTCTAGCAATATTGTTTGAATTGGGATCTTTTGTAACTTTTGAATGAGTGGCCATACTTCTTCTTCCTTCTTCCATTCATCCCTTGCTTTGTTTATCCAATCTAGTTGGATAATAGAAATAGCACAAAACAATGCTTCCACATCTCATCCTTTCTTGAGAGTGCATCTGCAACAAAATTTTGCTTCCCTCTTCTATAGATGATGTCAAAGTCATAACCCAACATATTTGTGACCCATTTTTTCTATTCTTATAAAGATAATAGTTGTTCTAAAAAGCATTTAAGACTATCATGATCCATTTTTACCTTGAAGTGCCTTCCCATTCGGTAAGGATGCCATTTCTTAAGTGCATGTAGTATTGCCAACATTTCCTTCTCATAAATAGCTTTCTTGAGATGTAGCAGT
>APFE031407612.1:18450-34452 GCA_000404065.3 Pinus taeda
TATATATAGGAGTCTAAGGGGTTCTAATACAATCAGAGCCTACATAACAATAATATTATAGGGGCACAATAATAGCAATAGTGGGCTTCTATGGCACACAATAATAACAACATGGAGATTATATGGGCAGAATAATACAATAAGGGGGTTGCACTAATAACAATAAGGGGTTACACTAGTATTACAGGGACCCAAAATTTTCATTAAAAGAAACAAACTTATCTCTATCACCTCTCATATCCTTTGAACAATACCTATCCATGTACCATAAATTCTCTTAATCTCCTACATACAATGCTAAACCATAATTTTCATAGGAAGTAATTTTATTTTTGCGTACTTTGGGAGGTTCTGACTTTAGCACATGTTGATAGGATGAATTCATCTTGATTATGCATTTAGTTCCTTCATGAGAAAATTTATTGTAAATATAACATTCAACTTCATTCTAAAAAACATATAAGGAATTATAAGAATACTTCATTGGGATATTTTCATTATGTTGTTTTCTTTCTTCTCTAGTTATAATCGTTTTATAAGAAACATAATGAACTTCTTTATGACCAAAGTTGTGACAAGTAAAGCATTGACCATTGAAGTAAGAATACCTGGGAGTATAATACACTTATGAGTATCTTTCCTTTTGTTGTGTTAAATGTTTTCTTTCCTTAATATAGTTTAACCCTTCATTCTATTGTTGAGTCCTACTATTCTAATGATTGCTTCCTCTTATAGCATTGACATAGATTTTTGAACCATTTTCAAAGGATTTCATACGTTTTGATGCTTAAGCATTTGTATTATATCCGAGACCTATATTTATTACAAGAGAGTGGTAAACCTTAATGATATCCTTTAAAGGTTCATATTGACACAGGAAAAACCGCCTAAAGGGAATTTTCCTGGTTTCCATAATCACCTTACGTGAACCTTTGGGTTATGGCCCACCTCTACAAGTTGCAAGTGTTTACATTGGTGGGTTTTAAACAAAAACCCAACCAATCATGAAACAACAGTTTAAAATATAATCCTCCAATGAATTTCGATCCCACGTAAATGCACAAAACCGGACTCCAACTAAAATAAACTCATGTCCATACACTTCTCGGGTCTACTAAGTAATTGAACAACAATTTAAAAGCAATTGAACAACAATTGAACAGAAATTGAACAACAATTGAATAGAAATTGAATAGCATCTGAACAACAACTCGTTCCATGTTGACCTCCCATAATGACTTTCCCTTTTCAAAGGTGCTTCATTCTACATCATTGATCTTCTCATTCAATTTGACGATCATTAGTCACCCAATCATCGCACATCTCATATCGCAATTTCTTCAGGCCAGGGTCCATTCACTCATGAATGATGCGATGCGATATTAATCTAACGGTCAACATCAGCAGTGATCCAATAGTCTGTGGCCCTTCAACTAACACATGGGTTAAAAACAGGCCTAACCCCCATTGTTGACTATGACGTAAGCAGTTGAAATTGAGATCGATGGCTAGGAATTAGTACGATGCTTCAACGCCGATCAACGCACCCGTACACTCCTAACCTCTGAAGCTACACATTTCTCTTTGGATTGTTTCACTTTTCCACCAAACTCGGCACTTCCACTAAATTTCCTTCTCACCTCCACATCAACTTTTTACCAAGTTCAACTCTGCCAACTGCTTTCTCCGCTTAGAAACAATGTGCCAAGATTTCTCTGATTTATTTACTCTGCCTTGCAACTATACCTCTGTTTCTTTAACACCACTTCGAACTGGATTACATAATACTCTCTGTGTTAATTTCCTTCTTCAATATTTCATAATTCATTCTTTACTTGACCTTTACATACACTTATCAAATCCAAATTAGAATCACATTGATTCTACCAAGACAGTAAGTCTTTTGTCACTCAGATTTTAGAAATTCAACTTAAATTCATGCATCATGGTTTATCACACAGAAACCATAAATTCCCAATTACGGATCACTCGACACATAAAAGGAATGACACACATAGTCACAATGAATTAAATTTCCTTATTCATTAAAAAAATGTACATATACAAATAAAAACATGTTTACAATCTAGCTTTGGCCTAATTTTCCTTTACATGGTCTGTATCAATGGCCCTTTCTCATTTCAATTCTCATAGTCTCACAATCCAACTCTCCTATCTATTTCCTATCTAAGGATTATTCTTCATTCGACCTTTTTTGCCTTATGCCTTTGAGGTTTACATTTATGTAAAATGATTATGTTTCCAATTTTGGTTCAGATCCTCAATCTTCTCAACTAAATCCTAAGAATCCTCTAAGTCCTCAATTAGTTCCTAAAATATCTTCCTTATCCCTTGAGGATCTCAACTTTCAACTAATCCTAAGGATCCTCCATAAATCATGAACTACTTTCTAAGATTTAAAATATGTCAATCCATACTAATTACTCATCATCATTCATGTTCTTCTACATTCGAGAACATTAACAAATATCCTCACAATATTTAATTAACTCCTATTCTAAATGTCTCACCTAAATCACTCAAAAAATTTAAAATTACATGAATTAAATACTTAGGAAAACCATTGTTTTGACAACACAAGACCACTTAGATTCTACTAAATCTATACATTTTCGAAACCATGATGCTCCTGCATTAGACTCCCAAAGTAGAAAATAATCATCATCTCTAGATCATGTGCTTCTATTCCTTTTCCTCGTAGATCCCAGATTTTATTTTGTAACTTATCTTTGCCAATTTCTTTTCCTTTCAGTTGTTTTGTTCTTGTTGTTGATTCCTATTGTTTTCCAGTTTTCCATACCTTATTCTATAATTCTCCACTTGCTATGCTCTCACATTCTTCTGTTGTCTTCCTCTTACTGCTCCTTTGCTTTTCTGCTGTTGTATTCTTTTAAGACACCTTTATAATTATCCTTCATATCAGTTCAATCTCTTTGTTTAGTATATCCTCTGTTTGTTGATTTCCTTCAACTCTTAATTGCTAAATTTTCATTTTATTGTCACCCTTCTATCCTTACTCTCTTGTTCACTATTGTCTTGCACCTTTTCAGCTATTGTCACATTGTTTCCAAGACAATGTTTTGCTTTTATTTACCGTACCTATCAACTTCTGGTTGATTTTCATTTATGGCAATTTCTTTGTCATCCTTCATCGACAATTTACTCTGGATATTTATCCTCTATTCTTCTAGCTTTTTCCTTTTAAGGTCTAACTTTCTATATAACTCAATGATTTTACTTGGAGTAAAATTTGGAAATTTTACACAACCTCCCATTACTTCATTTTCTATTTACCAATCATCAGATGGTCCTTCTTCCTTTGGTAAATCTTCCTTAACATCTTTCAGTAGATGTTCTTTCCATTCTTCTTTCATTTGGCTATCCACCTGTGCCAAATATGTTCCAGTTTCTACAACAAAATCTTCAATCATAAGACAATTATCAAAATAAAAAATATAAGGCCTTTGTACCTCTTCTTCCTCTAGTAACCTTTCATTATGTTGCTCTGATCATTCCTTTAACTCCTCTGTCAACACATTAGTATGTTGATTCAAACTCAGAGAATCCTTGAGACTATCAACAAGTCTTTTTTCCACACCATCTGTTTTAATTATGCCTCTTTGCACTTGTTCACTGTAGTGAATTGTTTCTTCTCTAGTCTCATTTTCATACTCTACTTCAAAACTTTCATGTTCTGGAAGGTATTTTTCCATGTTTCGGATAGCTCTAAAAGACTTCCTATCTTCTTCCAAACCTGCAACCATACACAAATTATAAGTTTTTAAAACACAGGACCTTATGGTCTCATTTGATGCTTCAATCATCAAGTTTTCTGGCTGCTTTAATTATTCATATGATTCAACTCCTCTCTCTCTTCATCACTTTCAAAAAATAATTTTCCATGTTCTGGTTCACATACTAAAACTTCGACATCTTCTCTAGCATTTTCCTTTTGTTGTAGCTTGACTCTTTCGAGCTTCTCTGTCTCCAATTTTACATCTATAATCTTTTCAAGTTCCCTCAACTACTTTATTAACTGTATATTCTCATTATGGTTCCTCTTCTCTTGTAGCCTCTGCCACTTCACTTTCCTCCTCATGACATAACCATATTTTTGGTCCTTCTCATTTCTCTTCAACATTTCCATTAATACTTCAAGCTGACCTGCCATCTCAGCCACTTATTTATCATATTTTTCCTCACTCATTCTCATGCCATTTTCCTTGACCTATTTCCTCTTTTTTACGCTACTGTGATCTCTTTCAAAACATATGATATGACTGTCACTAGTCATCATCCTTTCCATCTCTATGAGTTCCTTACTCACTTCACTATGAGTTGGGCAAGCCTTTGCAATAGCAAGTTTCCCTGCTGGTCCTTACCTCACCAAGCTTTCCTCTAGACTTGGTCTTTTGGCAAGTACTAGTCCTCTGTCTAGAACCTCCTAGAGAATTTTCCTCTACTCCTTGTAGGCGTCAACTCATCTACTCTTTAATAACACAACTGTCCTCTGACAATGAAATACTACGTTCTGATGAGCTCTTCTCTCACTTAGAAACTCTTACCAGCTTCCTTCATCCCTTATCAATTCTACCCACATCCTCTGTGGAATTTCCCTTATGAGCTGCAACAAAACCCTTACAGTAACAAGTCTCCTTCTTGCTACATATCCCTCACTAAGCTTCTCTCCTCTTAGCTTAGTCTATTAGCATTTATCTAGTTATTTCCTCTGGAACCAATTGACCACTCCTCGCTCTAGGTTGCTACAATCTTCCAACCTTATTATGCTGCTATCTATGCAACAATATAAAAACGACAAACTCTCTAATCTTCAAATCAAAATTAAAATAAAAACATATCATCTCACCTTCAAGATATCTGCATGATCATGTTCTACCATTCACCCGCACTTTGAATGGATTGTTCCTTTATTTAGCCTTCAGTTGTATCTTCAAACTCTGCTACTTCAAGAACTTGCAAAATTCCCTCTTACAGTTTAACTACTATAATCCTGCTCCAAAAGTTCACTCATTCAATTTATGCTAATCATTAGACAAACTTTCATGCCATCACCTGTCTTCAGGATCTCACCACTCCTGCAAATCTATTTTACCAGATCTTCATGCTTTCACTGTGCAAATTTTGAACATTCAACTACTGTAAATCAGATTTAGAATCTAATTCCTCCTTTCAATCTGAATCTAATTCCTTCTTTCAATCTCCCAACTTTATCTTGGTATAGCTCTAACTGTCAGTAGCAATTACTCCTTCGTTGAGTTTTCTTTCAATGTTTTGTTCTTACCCTAAGTTCTTCAAAAAAATTTACCTATTCCTTTTGCATGCAAAGTCCTCTTTCTACTCACAGGAAACCTTTCCCTACTCTAATACCACTTTGACATAGGAAAAACTGCCTAAAGCCAATTTCCCTGGTTTCCATAATCACCTTACATGAACCTATGGGTTATGGCCCACCTCTACAAATTGGAAGCATTTACATTGGTGGGTTTTAAACAAAACCCCAACCAATCACCAAACATCGGTTTAACACATAATCTGCCAATGAAAGTCGGTCCGACCTGAATGCATAAAACCAGACTCCAAATAAAATAAACTCACATCCAAACACTTCTCAGGTTCGCTCAACAATTGAACAACAATTGAAAAACAATTGAACAGTAATTGAACATCAATTGACCAACAATTGAACAACAATTAAACAGTAATTCAATAGAAATTGACCAACAATCGAACAATAATTTCACAGTAAGCAGTCCCATGCTGACTTCCCACATTGACTTTTGCTTTTTTCATAGGTGCTCCAGTCTACATCGTTGATCTTACTATTTAATCCAATGGTTGTTAGTCACCCAATCATCACACATCACATATCACAATTTCTTTCATCCAAGGTTCATTAACTCATGAATGGTGTGATGTGATATTAATCTAATGATCACATCAGTAGTGATCCAGAGGTCTACGGCCCTCCAACTAACACACGTGTTAAAAATAGGCCTAGCCCTGCTGTTGATTGTGACGTAAGTGGTTGAAATTGAGATTGATGGCTAGGACTTAGTACGGTGCTTCAACCTCGATCAAGACGACTGTAGACTCGTAACCTCCACAGTTACGCATTTCACTTTTGCTTCTTTCACTTTTCCACCAAACTTGGCACTTCCACTAAACTTCATTCTCACCTCCAGATCGACCTGTTACTGGGTTCAACTCTGCCAAATGCTTTCTCCGCTTAGAAACAATGTGCCAACATTTCTCTGATTTCTTTACTTTTCCATACAACTATACCTCTATTTCTTTAACACCACTTCGAAATAGATTACATAATACTCTCTGTGTTAATTTCCTTCTCCTAGATTTTGTAATTCATTATTTACTTGACCTATTCATACATCTATCAAATCAAAACTGGAATCACATGGATTCTACCCAGATGGTACGCCTTTTGTCACTCAAAAAGACTTTTAGAAATTCAGCTTGAATTCATTCATCGTTATTTATCACATAGAAACCATAAAGTCCCAATTACAGATCTCTCAACACATAAAAGGAATGACACACATAGTCACAATGATTCAATTTCACAATGATTCAATTTCCTTATTCATTAAATGCCCATAGGCTCACAATCCAACTCTCCTATCTATTTCCTATCTAAGGATTGTTCTCCATTCGGCCTTTTTTGCATTATGCCTTGAGGTTTACATTTATTCAAAAGGATTATGTTTCCAATTCAAGTTTAGATCCTCAATCTTTTCAACTAAATCCTAAGAATCCTCTTAGTCCTCAATTAGTTCATAAAATATCTTCCTTATCCCTTGAGGATCTCAACTTTCAACTAATCCTAAGGATCCTCCATAAATCATGAACTACTATCTAAGATTTACAATATCTCAATCCATACTAATTACTCATCATCGCTCATGTTCTCCAACATTCGAGAATATTTTCAAATATCTTGACAATATTTAATTAACTCCTATTCTAAATGTCTCACCTAAATCACTCAAAATATTTAAAATTACATGAATTAAATAGTTAGGAAAACCACTCTTTTGAAAACACAAGACCACGTAGATTCTACTAAATGTATACATTTTTGGAACCATGATGCTCCTACATCACATATCCTTTAGCAAATATAAGATTTGGAGCCTTTGTTTTCTCTACTTATTTTCTTTGACACATAATTTCAAGTTCTAAATTTTCACAATGTTTTTCCCTTTCTTGGAGTTATTTCTTAAAATATGATTGTACTAATTTAACATCGTCTAAACAAATATTTAGTTGGTTTATTTCTTTAACTAGGTTATTTTATTTTATACATAATGATTTCCTTTTCGTAATTCTTGTTTATGACCGCAAGTCTATCAATTTCTTCTAGAGCATCCATAAAGTCATAATTATCATGAGACACATATGCACATTGCTCTTTAAATTCCATAAGTAATTGACAATATTGATCTGATTCATCATCCTCATTATTGGAACAATATTCACTATATCCACGTGTATAAATTTTGTTCTAGCTAGAAAAACCTCTTTTAATATTCTCCTCTGGAACATTCCTTCCTTTTCCATGATCTTATTTATAAGGACACTTAGAAGCATAGTGACCTAGCCTTCCCCAAGCAAAAAATTGAAAGGAAACTTACCTATGAACCTAATAGTTCCTACATGGAGCTTCTTCACAAAAAAAAATTCTTCTTCATCTGAAATGTAACTTGTATCTTTAGTCTCTTCCTTTTATTTTCCTTTTTTCATGGCTTTAAATGTTTCTTCTATAACATTTTATGTATCCCATTTTCGCATCTCATAAGCTGTCAAGATAACTTGCAGTTGTTTAATGGTGATATTCTTGAAATCTTGCATCTCTTCAATGGGAGAGTCTTTATAATCAAGGTTTCTGGTTAGTGATCTCAAAATGTTTTCAACAACAACAACATCATTTATTTCATCACCAAGATCTTTCATAGTGTTAACGATCTCATCTACTGTAATGAAAAAAGTTGTAATTCTTTCATCACCATGCATTCTAAGAGACACATACTGAATTCCATAAGAATTAAGTTTAACACTTTTTACCTTAGAGTCACCTTCATATATTTGAACAAGATTAACCCGTATTGTCTTTGTGGTGCCCATCTACATGACTTTCACAAACTTTGATTCAACCAATCCTCCCAAGATATAATTTACAACCTTTGCATTATTCTCATATTATTTCTTTCTCGCATCATCTGTTGGAATGGAGGATGGATATTGATATTCACCTTCACAAATTCCCCATATATTAGCTCCTAGTTCTTATAAATATGATCTCATTTTGACTTTCCAAACCATAAAGTTAATTCGATTAAACAAAGGTATCTTGCTAGAGGATACTCTCTTTGGACTGCTCATCTTGATAGATCTCCCTTTAAGTGATCAAACAACTTCTGAGGAACCTGCCTTGATACCAAATGTTAGGAAAAATACTTGGGGGGGATGATCAATATTTTTAATTCACTTTAACTTCCTATTTCACATTCAAAATTATGTACGACATTGTTATTCATGTAACCTACATGTGTTCGTGACTTTAGTGAATGAGAACTATGTATGCTCAGATTACTTAATTTTTCTAAACATCCATTAGATGTTTAACTTAATGTAAATTCTTAGTTCATTAGCCATATAGTATGCAATAAATAATAAATAAGTCATAACACATAAGAAACACATCAACCCATATTAACACTATGATTTTTGGTGGAAACTCAATGTGGAAGAAAACCAAAATTGTTGTTCTCTCTATCTTATTCTCTTATTATAATGAAAAATAATTAAATCATTATATTGTACTACTGTTTACTCTTTCGAGAACACAAATCACCTCTCTACAGGAGGCTACAACCTCCAATCATTCCCCAACACCCACTGGATGGGAGCTACAACCCCCTCATCTCAATTACCATGTCTTGCTAGAAGGGAGGTCCTACTCCCTGACTGAAGGTTGCAACCCTCAGTACTTTATGCACCATGTTTCATAATATTTCACACTAGATCTACCTATCAATAAATAATAAAAACAAGCAAGACAACTCTCATCGAATTTTCCCACTGGACCCACAATACCAATAAGCCCAAACGAAAATACTAAATAACAAAATTTGAATCATCGAAATATTAAGCCACTGAATACAGAATCAAACCAATCATTGATATGAATATCATATCAATACAATACCAAATAATATTTTCACACAACAAATATTCGACCATTCACTAATTATCATGCTATTAGATGCCATAAAATCATCACATAAACAATGTACTATCACCGCAAACCCTGATCAATATTAACATAAAAATGCATATGTGACTATTTTGATGTATACCCGTGTATATACAAACTTACTCTGCATAACACCTGCATACAAATATGAATTCTATGAATCTTGAAACACTATCAAACGGAATCAGTGTATCAATCATTAAATCAATGAAATACTAAGCCATAATAATAACTAATCACTCACTGAATACAACATTGTCACTAATTAATATATGAAGAAACAAGAAAATCAAGGCAATCATAACTGCCAGACATAGATTATCATGATCAACACATCGTTCGGAGAAAAAGAAAATAGAATAAGCATCATCAATTGTCAAAAAAAATTCAAACCCTAATTTAACTTAGAATCCATACGTGAGAGTCTTTAACTATATCTATGTATATACGCACTTATCATGCATAAACCATGCATATATCTTTCAATATAGTGAATACCAAAACCAAAATTAGGAAGCAATCTAAACAAATTATTTCATAATATATATGTGACTATTGCAATGCATACTCGCCTATGTCCATGACTATGTAGAAGTGAAAGTGTCGATAGATATTTAAATTAGTGAAACAAAAATTCACCGTAAATCACTTGTCAAACAAGTCTCTACACACGTATTGTCAAAGGCTACATATCTCACCAGAAATAGCCATCTTCATAATTCTACCATAATCACAAATATTTCATTGTTAGTCATTCAAACAAGAAAATCAATCAATCATATATTCTACAAGTTCAAATCTTTTAGATATGAACCTTTTCGTCACTCCCTAGTGCACCGATGGTCGAAATTATATCACACATGAATGATTCATTAGATTACACACATATCTCCTTTATCTCTATCTCCTTATATAGATTTTTCCTTTTCCAATACCTTAGGCAAATCCTTTGGTATTGTTGTTAGTATTCATTGATGGGATCAAATAGATGTTTCTACCACAATTAATATGGTAAATTACCATGGTAATGACCCTTGGTATCTACTTTTCCTTCGTTCATATTATGTATGGGACTTTTGTTCGCAAGACTTCCATAATAAGGTAACTGTTCTTCACAAGGGTTATGTACACTTTTCAAACTTGACAAATCCCATATATTTTCAAGTGAAACATGTAGTGAGGCTACCACCATACTTCCTCGTTTCTGAAATACCTATACCAACATCATTTTCATATGCATTAGTTCCATGACCATCATATTATATCTAAGTTTACATAAGGAGCATATTCCCTTCAAGGACAACAGATTAGCCATAATGCCAAAAATGGAAATTGGTTATCTATAGAGAAAATGGTTATATTCATTGAACATAGTCACCTAGTATAGCTTTATCCTTACCCTAGGACTGAGATGTGCAAACAGGGTTGCATAGAGGAGAAACAACTCTTCGAGTATCTCCTATGCCCCATTTCATTTGCTTCAAGATGAACTCATGTGATCTCATCAAATATCAATGTGTGGGATTTGAATCATGATTGTCATAGAAATTTCACTTCAATTGGATATTGGATACAATAATTCTTTTACTTGATTATTTAATTTGCGAATTTCTAGTTATCTATATTGATATTATAGGTGTACATTCTTGATAATTCCTTGGCATAACACTATATCTTACTTACTTTCTAGATTTCCTATATACTCTCAAGACTCTAGATCTATCTTGCATTGTTGTATGTTGTCTTATATATGTGTGTGGGGGGTATGGGGTGTAGTTAGGATGTATATGTGTAGGAGGGATTTTTTTTCTTGGAAATATATAGAGGTGGGGTAAACGAGTATTTCATGATTTTTAACTTTCCTTATGTCTTAAAACATTTTATGCACATAAATTATCAAACAAAAATATTTACATTAGAAACACATACATTTTTTCTTTTTAATTATTTTGTAAACTTCCTTGTAAAAAGTAAGCACCAACTTAAAACATTCATAAGAACCAACCTACAAGAGATTCTATTCCACTAGCTAAGCATTACCTTAACAAATGTAGGCACCAAGATACAAGAGACAGTAATCCCCCCTAGTTGAGCATCAAGCTACATCAGTCATTGATAACTTCTTGTCGCGAACAAATTCTTCATTGAATTTTCATCTCACCATGCAACTCTTAGGTTTGTTCTTTCAAGATCGATCATAGCCAATTGAATTGTACACCCTAACTTTGCATTATTCAAATATGATTTTTTGACTTCACTCTTTAGACATTAACTCCCACAACACATATTTCGTTAAATTTGGAAAAATTCTATTAAAAGGACTTCAACAACATTTATTCTTTCTAAAATCACCATATTAACTTAATTTAAGATAAAAATATTATTAGTAATGCCAAACCAATTAAAGACAATGAATAGGTCAGACATGGGGTTGTTATGTACAATAGTATTAATGCATAATAGGAGTGTGAAAGAGAACTCTTAGAAGAAATTGATTTAAACTAAATCTTATTAGTATGTCTAACATCCAAGAAATATATTATAATTATGGATAATATAATAGAGTCATTGATGTCTGAACTTTGTTCCTCATGACTCTAAACCCCTTTCCCACAACTTCTGAGGGAGTTTTTGATTGAATATCGGTGATGTGAAAATCTTAGCGTAAGTGGAAGGGAGGCCTCTCCCTTGTATTACATTGAAACTAGTCTACCAAAAAATTAGTAAAATGTTTTTGTGTTAAATTTGCTACCACTTCATGCCTTAATGAAACACTAATGAGGAGGTGATCATTCATCTTCATAGCATCCATGCATCCACTATAAAAGCTAGGAACTATAGATCTAGGTATTTCAAGAAACTTAGGTACCATTGATGTATATCCACTCAAATCCAAGTACAATAAATGAGAGTTAATAAATTGGTATTAATTTCATTCCATTATGATGGACACTATCATAAACTGAAGGAAACACCAATTAGAGGCCTTTAAAAACCAATAATCCTAGACAAGTAAGTAGTGGAGGCAAGGGTTTTCAAAAATTAGTACACTTGATGGAAGTCTAGATATTGATATCTCTTTGTCAACATTATCAAAAACCAATAATATTCCTAGTGTAATTTTGCTAACTAATTGTTTCGAAAAGTGATGGTTGACCATTACATTCACCAGAAGCAAAAGAATGATAAGAATTTTTAATGAGGAAGAAATAAATGTGAAACAAGAGTAATGGATTTTAGTTGAAATTTATGTAAGTCCCCTTCCCCTTAATTATTAAATAATTAATACAACTACTAATATATTATTTTATATATATTGATTTCGAATATTGAATATGTATTAAAATCCATTCATCTATGACATGTGATTTTCCATGTGGTCTAAATAAACCACTTAAAACATATCAATTAATTGTAATTATTTTTATAAAATATATATCTTCACTTAAATTAAGAATTATATTTCAATAATATATTAAATTTATGAACTTGTACTAATACATATAACTAAATGGAATTTAATAAATAGCTTCAATTCTTGTTAGTTTCTATGAGATTATTTTAATTACAAATAATTTGTTTAAGGAGTGAAATTTATAAAATGTTACCATTGACAGGAAAATCATGTCATGTCATATAGTGTAAGAATTTTAAAGACACCATTTATGACCCATCTCATGAATGAGCCTCAGTAGTCTACTTAATTCTTATTATCAATTAATTAATCCATGTTTTCCATGTTTTGGTAGGAAAATCATTTTTTCCACATAGAGTTTTCTTTTACAAATAACAATGTCACATTTATCTACTCATATTAAACCATGTGATAGGTAAATACAAATCAATAAATGGTTTCCTAACTCCTTTTCTTATATGACATGATTCTTTATACAAGTAATTGATTCAAAATGCATAATTAGAAAAAGTTATCAATTGAAAATAGATTAAACCACTTAGAACTCATCATTTATTGAATTTTTTTTTTCTTGTAAAAAATGTTTCTTTACATATATTAAGAGATTTATTTTAAAAATATATTACACTTATAAACCTGTATCAATGCATATAACTAAATAGAAATTTATACGTGCTCATGGTCTTCTTGAATTCTTTAGATTATTTCCATTATAAAATATTTATTACTAATGGAATTTTACAAAATGTTCAATAAAGATTGAAAATCAATTGTCGTATGTTTAAAAAATTTTAAAACATTTTCTTTATGGACACATATTCTTGAATTAACTTTAAAAAACATATACTTACATTAATTATCAATTAATTATTCCTTGTTTTGTTAGGAAAATCATTTCATTTTACATGGAGTTTTATTTCATAATAAATAATGTGAAATTTATACAATTATAGTAAACTTGATGATAGGAAAATAAAAGTTGATAAATGGCTTTATATAGACCACTTGGAAATCATTACCAATTACTTCTAATTTGTTTTGTAAAAAATATATATTTACCTAAATTATGAGCTACATTTAAAAAATGCATCACATTTATAAAATTCTATCCATGCATATAACCAAATAAAATACAATAAATTGCTAGTGCTCTTGGATTCTATGAAATTGTTTAAATTACAAGTAACTTATTTAATAATTGAAAATGACAAAATACTAAATGGATGGGAAAATAAATGTCTTGTAATGTAAAAACTTTAAATACAACCATTTATGACGGATCTCTTTAATCAATGTAGATGGTCCACTTAACAAATTGTGAATTAATTTTTCCATGTTTTATTAACAAGAGAGTTTTATTTTACATAGAATTTTATTTAAAAAAATACAATATCAAATTAATACACTCATATTAAACTACGCGATAAGGAAATAAAGGTAGATAAATGGATTCCTTATTAATTTATATAATAAAGATCAATAAATGGATACCTTATTAATTTATATGAGATGAGATGAAATAATTACATACACAATTGACTTAAGAATATATAAAAATAGTTATGGATTAAAAATTGACCGTCTTAAAATTTAGATTTAATGAGTTTGAAGTATCCACACATGACCCATGACCCCTTAGCCTAAATAGTCAACTTAATAGTTATTATCAAGAAATTATTAGGTTTATTTTTGGAAGAAATCCATTGGAGTATAGGTTTATTATATATCACATTTCTACAGTTATATTAATGGAAATAACTACGTTGAAGCTCAATAATTAGAATTTTGGCTCATATGATATTATTTTGTATTTAAAATACCAAATTTTTATCAAAAATATCTTTAAATAATGAAATGAGATGTCTTATAGCTGAAAATGTTCAAAGAGCTAATTTATCTATGAGAGTGTCCAATCAAGCTTTGATAGTCAAATTAGCAATAAGTACTATTAATTACGTATTTTTTTAAGAAATAAAAAATTATCTACAATATTTTTTTATGTCAAAAAATTTCATATCACATTAATGCACTCATATGAATGAATTTTATAGGTAAAAAGTCAATAAGTGACTTTCTGCCTTGTTGATTTTTAATATGCTATGATTGAAATTACGACCATTAATTGATTTAAGTATATAAATTTATGAAAATTATGGATTGAAAAATCACATATATTATGCCACAAGAGGTCAAGTTATTCAACTTTGACACATTTCCCATTACACTGAATAGTGCACATAACATTTATGAAGTAAATTATTATAATTTCTTTACAAAGAATTTCACCTTTGTTTTCAATGAGTTCTATTTCAAAATTTATATTTCACATTTATATATGAATATTGATGCACATAAGTAAATAGAAGCCAATAAAAATAAAAACATGCCTCGATGCTCATGTAAGATGATTTCAATGGAAAATAAGTGATTTAAGAACACATATACAGATAGATTACAAAAAGAATGTCATCGCAAAAAGAGTTCTAAATAATAATAAAAGTATATATTAATATAATTGACAATTCCCATTGTAACTTTTTATCTTTATTAATAGAAATTTATTATTTTTCCTCGGAAAATAATAATTGACAATTCTCATATATTTCAAAAAATTTAAAATCATACAAATTGATTAAAAAAAAAATATGTCCAAATATTTGAAAAATTGGAATGTACTTGTGAAAAAATTTATAAAGGAAATTATCTCCATCCATTACAATGAATTACATGTTCTATTGAAAATTTCAATGTAGTCACACTTCTCTTTGATACAATGAAGTGCCATAAGAAAGAGGAATAGAACCTCCATAAGTCAAGTATCTTGATCTTTTTCTATATAGGCTTTTATCAACATGTGGTTTGATTGATATCTGATGAATTGATAAATATTTTTTCTTATATCTATTAACAATACATTTTCTTTTTTATAATTATCTCCATATTGGGACCACACCTCAGTCAACCTTTTCTCATAAAATTGTATTGTTATCCCTACATCTAATATTGTTTGCAAATGGAAATGAGACCTTTCCCATGTGAATTTAAAGTCCTCTATATCAATATTTGATTTTTAAACTACTTTTAGGATATAGTTGTGAGTGAAATTTAATGGAAATATTGCAACATCATAAATTTTTAAGAAACATTTTAACACTCCTAGCTAAAAGGGCATTAAAAAATGGGGCCTATCACTAAATTGCCATTATGTTTCTCTTTGAGTATAAAAAATTTGTTCATATTTAGTTTATTATTGGAAGAAAACCCCTTCCATTTC
>APFE031407624.1:0-13461 GCA_000404065.3 Pinus taeda
CGATGGCTCCTATCTCGGTGAGATCTGCGCTGGTTCGAAGCGCACTAGTGCCAACATGGAACAAAAAAGAGATGGCCCAAGAGGAAATGGCAGTGACAGAAACCTCAGATTTCTCCCTGATCGATGTCGCCGAGGAGAGAAGGGGCATAGCATCACCAAATGGATTGAGCGAAGGCAAACAGAGGCGCAGCTTTGAGTGGGTTTTGGATCCGTGGGCCACTGCAATGCAGGATGAAGCAATCGAAAATCAAAAGAGCATCAGATCTATGCTGGATCGGAAATGGCAAAGGAAATTGGAGCAACAAGATCTGAAACACACACTCTAGGTTACCTCTCTCCTCAAGCAAAGTATATCGATCTGCCACAAACGCAGTAGGGGTTTCTCTCTTTGGTTGTGTCCCAGAAGCAGATCCACGGACAAATCTGGTGCATGAGGAGATTAACAACTCGCTGTGGGAACCAAGCAACTGAAGGGGAGGAGTGAAAACGGATCTGTGGTTCAGCTTGACGGAATGGAGTTGCTTTCTACCATATCTGAGGTATCCAGTCACTGGATTTGCCAAAACGAGGGTTCTGAACAATGGTGATCATGGCAATCGGATCCAACCCTGTAATAGCCCACACTGGTTGTAGGCAATGCTTTTTCGTCCGCAACACTCTAACACCGGCTCGATCTGAGCAATCTCGAATGCAGCGACTGGATCCCGCCTTCACTAGTGCAGATCTTGAACGGCTTTTGCAAGGACCTGGAACGATCCCTCTTACTACGAAAGGGCACTTTAATCACAGATCTGTCAAGGATCCAAAAGATCTGGCACACAACAGACGAAAGAGCCTGTATCAAAACCAGATCGGGAGGCACATTCACCAACAGTCCCCTTTTGGCCATGGATCACAGCATGCAGCACAGATTTGGGGGCATGCAACTGCCATGATATCCCCCTGGTCTAAACTACAGGCCAAATGTGCTGAAGAGGAACAGAACGACAAACAAAATACAGGTAAAAGCCTCAGATCCACCACTGATCAAATGGATTTGATGCTCAATAAACAAATCAGGCTACACCAAACCCAGATCTTGATGCCTGATAATAAAAAGTGTCCACTCAGCTCTAGATCACAGCCACAGATCATAGAACGGAGCTGGCAACAGAGAGATGCAATGATTGTGCCGGATCAGCAAAACGTCTCAACATTGGAGCCTGAAGCACCTGCATCGGATATGCTCGAAGGAAGAAAAAGTACTCTCTTTATCAGATCCATGGGAGGGAACACAATATACATCAAGATAGGGAAATGGGAGGCAACAAAAACACTCAAACAGAATCCCACCATGCAAACAACTCCTGCTCTACACAGGGAAAGTGCTACAGGAGGAACGCAAGCTAAAAGAATACGGTATAGACAATGACTCAACCATCTGTCTTAGCACAAGATTCCGAGGAGGCTGTCTCGGCACAAGTTCAAAAGGACCTGCTTCCTTCAAAGATGCAGTAAAAGGGAAGATGGAATCTCAAGCGAAAAACAGAACAACAAACTACAATCCCAGGGGCCTACATTGTTGAGCAGACAACACAAAACCCTGCATTAACAATCGCCATACCTGAGGTAAATAAAATACATGCTAATTATTTAACTAAAGCAGTGATATGCAGGTTTAATGGTTTTTGGCCCAAACCAGAAGCCCTTCGTCAATGGATTTACTCCATATGGACAAAAAACTGCGATATCCATCTCTGTTCAAAGGGATTTTTTATTGTCAAATTCGACACCATAAAGACAAGGAATATGCATTCAACGAGGGACCATGGTTCTGGGGTAATGCTGGCCTTTTTATGACATCGTGGTTCCCGAATTTCGACCCAAACAGCATGGTGGTTTCCAAAATGCCAGTGTGGGTAAAATTATATAACTTACCTTTACACTTTTGGCACTACAAAGTATTGGAAGGCATCGGCAACGCCTTGGGGACATTCTTAGAAGTAGACAATGAACGCCTATCCAAGGATATCTATACTTTTGCCAAGATCTGTGTGGAGGTTGATCTCAATCAAAGTTTACCAGATCACATTCTTTTACTCCATAATGAAAAGCAATGGGCTCAGCCACTTGATTATGAAAACACTGCCTTTCGCCGCCGCATATGCCGACAAACTGGTCATCTTCAGAGTGCATGCCCACAAAACAAAAAAGATAGGAAAAGAAGACAACCACCAAAGCCGAAAGGATGGCAGTTTTCAGCCACATGGGCAGAGGATATAGAAGAGGAAAAGAGCACAGAAACCACCAGTATACTTCAAGAAGCAGAAGATGGAAGAAATAATCCAGAAATCAGCAAAGAAAGCTTTCCACACAACCTACAGAATGATGAAAATCTGATTGAATATGCAATAGATCCAAAGACAAGCAACCCATAGCAGCAATGTGAGAAACATAACCCAGGGCAAGAAATTGGGGGCAGCAAGAGAGCATACTCTACAGCAAACTCAGATTCTGAAAAAGAAATCTTCGCTGCCACAAACGAAGCACAAATGACTATTGTAACAGCCACGCCCAATAATGAAGGCTAGCGGAAAGTGAAAAAAAAGAAAGGTAGGAAAGCATAGATAGATAGATAATTTTTAATAGATCCTGCTTTCAGCGGGACAAGTTTTGATACAGCATATGCTATTATAGCATCTACAACATGTAATTTTACTCAATATGAATAAAATTACGATTTTTCCAGTGGAAAAAATATACATATATTCAGAAAATAGCATGCAAAAGTTTCTGAAAGTAATTATATTTCTAAAATGTAATACAGTGAAAGATGAAAACTAATTTATTGCTATATTTCAAATAACTAAAATTTTATGCTAATGTTAATCTTGTTTTCAATTAGATCAATGAAAAAGGTAAGGGTTTAGAAGATGTGCACCAGTCATCTTTTGGGGACTTGAAAACACTTGAAGATATGCTGCCCGAATCACTGAAAATCCTCACCTCATAAAAAATTTTGTGAAAACCATTGTTAAAAAAAAAATTGGGAAATTTTTAGGAAAAATTAGAGAGAGAATTTTGGTGAAGAAGGAGAGACCATAAGGCTGAAAGGGAGACCGAGAAAAAGGTTGGAGATGGCTAATGAAAACCCTCAAGGCCCTAAAAAAAATTGCCCACGATCTTCTTGAAAGTTACCTTCAACTTGCAAACAAAATGGAGATGCCCTCCAGGGCTTAGATCTCTCTCCGGAATCCACAAAAATCACCTACAATTTTCAGATCTATTCCTGTACAAATAAAAGATAGAAAAAACACAAAAGCATGTATATACAAAAATATGAAATAACCAAAACACCAATGAATTAAAAAATTTGATATTTACAAATCTACAATAATATTCTACAGATCTAACAGATATGCAAATCAAAGCCCTCTATTAGTCAGATTTAAACAAATTTTTACACAATATTTAGAAATAAATTTGAAATTTTAAAGAGGCACAAGCCCAAGAAAAACCTTGCAAGTAAAATATTCTATAAAATGACTTCAAAAATTAAAAAGATAGTGGGCTCTTTTAGATTCTGTAACCTGAGAGTCAGTTGGTCCAGCTGAGGACTTCCCTAAACACCCAAATTCTGAATGATAACTTTTGCACACTTAAATCTGCTTGTTAGATTAATAGAGATATTAAAAATGATCATAAAATTATCAAGAAATAGAGATACCTGCTACTTCTATCAAATAAAAAAGATATTCTAAAAACCCAGAAATTTGTGTAAGATACCTATACAAAGATCAATCCTCAAAGGCTATTAACCAACAAATGCAAATAAAAGTAGCAAAGTATTAAGAACAATATTACCACATAAATCTGAAAGAGGAACACCACAATCTGAAACCCCAAAGTCTTTGCGTTTTATTAACCAGAAAAATGTTACAAGAGCCTTTTTAGAGCAAGTACACGATTCAAAAATCGGATGCAAATAATGGAGAGAGACCTCTCATTTATAGGAAAATTCTCCAACGGCTAGTTGGTTTGATCCCCATCAAAGCAATCTCAACCGTTGATGAAGATCAAATGATCTTTTAATCATCATCGTTGAAATAAAGTTACTTTTGAGGAAATTCGAATTTCACTTTTAATTTCATTTTAATTAACTCAAAAATGATTATTTTGAGTTAATTGCTGCAAAAAGTTGACTTTAACTTAACTACTATGGCCCAAGGGTTCAAAATATCTTGAAATTTTCAATATTCCCTTGGCCGGGGACCTCCAAAAATAAAAAACTTTAAAACCCACGAATTTTAAATGCTGGAGAATTTAATTTTTCCTATGACCTAAATTAATTAAATTTCTGGCTTTAGCATTTTAATTTATTTAAGTCAGAAATTTTAATTAATTGACTCATGAGAGGATTATTAATTTTTCCAACCCTCTAATATTTAGCCATTGTGTCTAACTATGAGGGACCATGCACTAAAGATTTTTTATATGAAATATTACTTTTCTAACCCATGAAGAGGGAACACCCGTTCGTTATAAACCCTCAATAATTACCCATTTCTGCAACACAAAATATGATCTAGTAGACCAAGTGACTTGTAATAAAATAATCTAACCAAATAGTTAGAATTATTCTCAAATCACTTTTACAGAGACTCGATAAATAACATTAGGATTTATTTAAAATCTCAATGACAAAATCCACCCTAGCTTTGGGGTGAGGTTGGAGGGAAAAACTCTGTCGATCATCCGTGTTTAAAAAGACACATGAATCGGTGAGACTAAAAACCTCCTATGATAGAAATCATCATCAGAAAAATAAATTTACCTAAGTTGTGACATACATTTGTCTTACTAAGATCATTTACAATACAAAATGCATAATGGGTTTACAAAACTCCAGTGTACATATAGCTGATAATGATGAATCTGTGGATCATCTAAGTGCTCAGACACGATGAAAATCCATGCGCGAAAAGATGTATAGCTATGGGGTAGTTGACATGGAGTGGTCAACAGGCCTTTTAATGATGCAAATGCCACTGTTTAGAAATAAGACTTCTATTGCAAAGATGATAATCATTAGAAAATGTAGATTCATGCTAATTTATGATTACCAAACTTATGTAATTTATTCCCTAGTGTGTTAAGCAAATTCTGAGTGATTTTTAGAACATTCTCACGAGTATTTTATCACTGTTAGGAGATGATAAGATTGTTGTAGCAAACAGTGAACAAGAGAGGGTTTATAGGTCAAACCCTTAGGCCTTAGGGCCTTAGAGGAACTGACCAAACTTGCATAAAAAAATTTCAATGTCTTTGGCACCTGAAAAACACCAAAATTGTGCTTAAGTATGCTTGCAAAACCACCAACATTCAGTCCCAAAATCACAATAACCCAAAGAGATGGAAGAGGGCAAATGAGGGAAAGAATGAAGGCTAGAAGAAGAGTGATAAGGCCTAATACGACTGCGGCTAAGGTCTAGAGGCCACAAAGGCCTCACGACAAGCCCAGGAAGGTTGTCATTGCACTAAGGAGGGCCAAGAGGCGCTAGAGGGGTTGCAACCTAGGGTTTCGAGGCCCTAAAGACCTGCAGCACCCTAGAAAGAGCCTCCTAGAGGCTACCGCAAGCCAAAGAAGGTTGCAGCCTAAGGAGGAGAGGCTACCGAGAGGAGGACGGAGGGCTAGGAGGGAGGCCGAGAGAAAAAGGGCTAAGCGAAGGGGAGGAAAGACATTTTTAGGCCTGTGGCAGAGGAGCAAAGGAGAGACTGAGGGCCTTCGGCCTTACGGGCAGGCCTAAAGGGCCAAAAGCACTCATGACAAGGCTATGGAGACAGGTCGAGGGGATTAGGAGGAAGGTCGAGGCCTTTAGGCCTCACGGCGAGCCTTAAGAGGCTAGAAAAGGGTGACACAGCGGCAAGGAGGCTAGACAATTAGGGCTATGGAGGTCGTTGGACCTGGAAGCCCTAAAAAATTTGAAACCCTAACCAAAAAATCAAATTTGCTTCAGATATTCAATTTTACTGCAAAATCTTCAGTTAGCTAGCTCTACAAAAAAATTGGAGACTAGATTTTACCCTCAAGGGCCTAAATTTAGCTCTAATCCAACTAACTTCCTTGGATCTCACCTACACAAATAAATTTACAAGTGCCCAAAACTCCAATACATACAAAATTTCTAAAACCCCAAAGCCACAGCTGCAAACAAGGGTTACAAAAATAAAAATTTATTTACAAAAATTTATCTTACAAAATATATTTACAAATTATACAAATAAACAATGCTTGAAAATATTTTTGAAGAATAGTTTTTAAATAAAATTATGATGATGACTAGATGTATTTGAAAAATAGATGTTAACCATAGCCTTAGCGAAGTAGGAACATCACATAAATATTCAAAGTCCAAACATAGTCATCCTATGCCCACAGTTTGTGAACTTGGAGCCTAGGGGCTGGGGAGCCTACAAACTCTATATATTTTCTCAAGAAGAAACCGTTAGAACATACAATGAATCAGATCACCTAAGATAAGCCCAAAACTTACCAATAGAATGTTTCTATCATCTACAATGAAATAACGATTTAATTAATATTTGAAGCACAATATAGGAATGCACATGAACCTGCAAACTCTATATATTTTTTCAAGAAGAAACCGTTAGAACATACAATGAATCAGATCACCTGAGATAAGCCCAAAACTTACCAATAGAATGTTCCTATCATCTACAATGAAATAACGATTTAATTAATATTTGAAGCACAACATAGGAATGCACATACCACAAAGCAGCAAGACAAAGACACCATGAACTGCACCCCAATGTCTGTTATTATAATGATCAAAACGTTCCAAACAGGATAGTGGCTTTACACCAACAATTACAAAGTTACATCAAACCAAAGTTCAAGATCTCTTGTCAATAGAAGTAAAATGTTTTTTATTTATAGAGAAATTCCTCCAAGTAGAAAATAACGGCTAATTGGCTTGATTCCCGTCAAAATAATCTCGACTATTGATAAATCTTTGATAATATTTTAATCTTTGCCGTCGAAAATAATTACTTTTGAGGAATTTTCGAATATCTCACCAAAACCACTTTTTATTGGCTCAAAAATTATTATTTTGAGCTAATTTCCTCAAAATTTTGACTTTGACTTTCCAATATTCCCTTGGTGGTGGACCTCCAAAAATTTACTTCTTTTAGACCCATGAATTTTTCCACTTGGAGAAATTAATTTCTCTAACATTTTAATTTTGACTCTAATTTAATTAATTCTTTGGCTTAGGATTTAATTTTATTTTTGTCAAAAAAAAATTAATTAATTGACTCATGACAGGATTAATTATTTTTCCACCCTCAAATATTTTAGTCATGGTGTCTGAATATCAGGGACCATGCACTAAAATATTTTTTACATAAGATTTTACAATAATTTAACTCTCAAAGGGGGAATACCCATTCGTTATAGACCATCATAAAACTTACCCAATTCTGCAACACAGTAGACCAAGTGATTTGTAATAAAATAATTTAGCTAATTAGCTTAAATTATTCCCAAATAAATTTTACAATAGACTCGACTAAAACACTAAGACTCACCTAAAACCTTGACATTAAATTCCACCCTAGCTTTGGGGTTTAAGTTGGAAGGAAAAAACTCTTCCAATTAGCCGGGTTTAGAAACACAGATAATCAGTGGAACAAAAAACCTCCTAGGATGAAATTCGTCGCCAAAATAATAAGCTTACCTAGGTTGTTACATAAATACACGGTCTTACTAGCATCAGTTACATTACAAACTTGCAGAATGGGTTTACAATGATATAAGAATTGTTGATTCTGAACTTTGAAAAAATTCCTTCAAACTTCCGGCTTCTGCTTACTTGGAATGTTGAAAAAATGGGTGCAACAAGCAGCACACGGGAGGACTGTAGCAGTAAGCTGAGTGGCATCAATTAATCTGAGGTTACAGCAATTTGTGTCCCCAGATATTGATGGATAGAGCAGGGCTGGCTACAGTTTTGTAAGCCTAAAAACTACATTTGTGTTCACTGTCGATATCCCTATTGGGAAACTATGGATCTTTGTACTGCATAGTGAATCAGCTATTCACTTGTTGAATTGCCCTACTTTATAGTGGTTGCTTGTGGAATCAACTATTGCTTGAGTTCTTTATTATACTACTTGTGGATTCAATAAAAGATCATCACTGTTTTAAAGATTGATGAAGTACTGCAACAGTGTTATAAAATACAATTCTGTGATGTGTTTATTGAAACCATAACTCAGGATTTCTGATTTCAGCCCAACGGTAATTTCTCTAAGAGGGATATTACATAGTGCAAAGCAAGGTGATGATCAGCTTTCCCTCCAAGAACATGGTGGTACAAATGGATAAATGATCTAACCCTAAAAATAAATCCTACATAAATACAGCTTGTATAGATTTTTTCATGAACAGGTGGCCATATACAAGTTTGCATAAAACTTTTCCAATCATGATTGGAATCTAGCTGGTCTACTTTGGCAACTGGGTCATTTATACCAACCCACTACTTCAAATGGTTTCTGATTGAGATTAGAATACACAGCACACTCTAACAATGTGTCCAACTTTGTTTCTGTCAGCCTGAGTGTACTAGCTCTGTCCCCTAACTCAGTCACCATGCCATTCAACCATGTTAAGAACACCATCGATAATCCACTTGGACATTGGTAAGGAGTCAAGTCATCCATTCATTTAAATGACTTCTGCCAATAGGATCACGGGAGTGTGCACAGAATAAAATCCCCATATTGTTACGGCAAGCCAAACTCTCATCTAACAGCATAATGCAAGCAACTTCTGCCTGCTATCTATAATGGAGGAGACAACCAAGGGGGCACTCTGGACACTGTCTCTCCTTGTCTTTCCTTGCATGGTATATCTGAATTCACCTTTGCAAACAACTGCAAAGCACTTTTAGGATCTGATGCCAAATTTTGCTTATATTTTCTAAATTTGACAAAAACATGTTTTGAAGTATTTATAATTTTTTTGGCTTGTACTTTTAACACTAACATTCCTTGGTTAGAAGACTGGGCAGTTCATTAAAAGATTTCTACAAGGAGTCTAAGCAAGAATGCGTAGAAACTGAACTTACAACTAGTATTGACCTAACTCTACTAAGTACCCTCCTGTTGAATAGAATAGACCAGCAGACTGTTCAATACTGCCTAAGTGGAAGACAATCAGCACACTATGAAAATGTCCACAGCCTGCCTCTCACAATATGTAAGGTGAATTCCAAGGGACTAGTTGCAATTCAACAAACAAGCAAAGCAGCCCGAACAGGAAAAATTATTTCACCCACCGAATTGAAATGATTAATTTCTCAAAAAATTATTAAAAACAAACAGAGCAACTAGCTCTTCTAGAATGATAAAGACAAACTGATCTTCATATGTTACTAAAATGAAATAAAGTTGGACCATTTATTTACCTTCTGAAAGTATCTTACTTAGCTTTTATTTTGGTACATATGTCTTCTGTAAAAAATCAGGATGTTTCCTACAAAACTAACCAAAATGATGTTCAAATGCAAAGTGTCTGCTGGAAGTGGAAAGGATGGTGATAATTTTAACTCATTGACTTCTCAAATAGAGACCTTACCATAGATCAGGTAAGGGTAAAACCATTCAGTCAGGACCTTGCCTGCCTGTGGAGAGATGAGGACCATGACCTTATGCAGCTTCTGCAGACCAGCCAAGCTAAAGTGACAACACAAGTGCTTAACAATTGCAGAGTTATGCTTGAGCCCTGAGCTTCACAAGCTCAAAATCAAAAGAAAAGGTAAAGAATAGAAAAAAGGAGAGAAATTCTAAGCTGCCAGCTCAAAATTAAAACAATGTATAAAGAAATTCATCTTAATCAGTAGGCGGCATTGTCTTAGTTAAATCCTGACACGATGAAGAATAAAACTAAATAAAGTCTTTGCAATTGAAAGAAGGCTGAGATCATGCCTCTTCAACTACTTTTTGTTAACCGGTTACAATGCTTACTTCAAAAATCGAGCAAACCAAATATGGACCAGTTGAATGCCAACCAACAGAAAGCAAGTATACTCTGTTTGAGATTTGGTTCCGGGGATGCATACAGGCTCTTGGACAGCCAACGCTATCTCCAAATCCAGCCAGCAGGTTTACCCACAAACAAAAACAAAAACATTGATCGAAAGAAAAAGGAACAACCCAGGCAAAACGAAAAATGCCCAACAATGCTAGAAATGCACAAGAGTCAACCAAACTTAATTAAACCAATTTGGAAGTGCAACAGCTCTGAGATGACAACCATTGATCTTCAGTCTGAGTATAATGGACAGAGGAGAATAGAGAGCTGTTGGCATTCAATGAAATTCTAATGGGGAGCAAAATTGTGAATGAAACGATTAGCATTCAATGAAATTCTAATGGTGAGCAATTGTGAGTGAAATAATTAGAACCACAGTGGCAATTTACCATTAAATAATTGTTTCAACTATGGGTAGTGTTAACCCCAATAGCACGTCTTTCTATTAAAGGGTTAAGGTCCAGTAAGATGCAGTCACACTGGTCTATTTCCACACGCTTCATTGTTGGAAAAGCAGGGCAAATGTAGATTCTCCTTTATTTGATAATTACTTGTGAAGTTAGTTGTCTTCCTATTTATTATTTTAGTTCTCTTTCATCAAGCAATTACCAACAAAGTAAATACAAGAGACAAAGACACCAAATGTAGGCTCCATGCCAGGGGAAAACCCAAACAATCTCCTTATAGAATCTAGATCAAAAAATGAGACAACTTCAAGACCCAATGACCAAACCTGCTAGCTACTAGTCAACTCTCCGAAGGAAGTCCTCTTAAGTAAACAAAGGGATGCCACCTTCTAACTGTATAGATTAGACCTCTTCAAATACAACTGTAATTCTGAATCACTGAAACCATACTGTGATTATTATTATACCTCTGCAACTTTCAGACCTTCTGCAATATCAATGCCACTGTACCTGCAACCTTTTCAGACCTCTGTTTCTTACTGTAATTTTCGGGCTCCTGATACACTTCTGCAACTTCAGATCACTGTGATGACTAGCTCTTGGACCTCTGCAATTACTGTTTTCGGACCTCTGTAACACTTCCTAATCCTTTTGATCTCGGCAGACTTATTTATAATTCGGTTACGAGCAGACTTCGTGTATTCATCCTTATCTGCCATTTTGTACTATCTTCTTGTTATCTTTTTCTTCGAGTGTAAGATTGCTTAGAACTGATCCGAGTTCCTTCTTATATATACTCCTTTTGCAGCTAGTTTAAGAGGCCGACTTGAACAGGATCATAGGCCGACATGTTGTGCTTTCATAGGTTGATTTGTTGTGCATGCATAGGTCTTCCTTTGATTGACTTGTAGCTAGAGGTTGACTATGATTTCTTTTGACTCATAATAAAATCCTAGAGGCATGCAATGGATGCCTTGACCTATTTGACCAATGACCCAAACATGAAACCCATGCTTCATAAACAAATAAATAATTTTCTTTCTGCTTTACATCATAATGACATGAATACAAAGACATTTATGAAGACCGAACCTAATTACCTTTGAACACTCCCTCTTAACTAGGGAGGTATTCATAATGACTCAACAAGTCCATCTCAAATTGAAATATTCTCATAAGAAAGGATCCAGATTGATAAACATCACTCATCATAACAGGCATTGTCACATTACCCAAGGCCTTGATAGCTACACTCTATCTTTCACAAGATTCCCTCTTAACTAGGGAGGTATTCATAATGACTCAACAAATCCATCTCAAATTGAAATATTCTCATAAGAAGGGATCCAGATTGATAAGCATCACTCATCATAACAGGCATTGTCACATTACCCAATGCCTTGATAGGTACACTCTATATTTTACAAGATTAGAGCGCAATGTTGGGAGGCATTCCATAGGACACCATATCGTCTCATCATGGTACATACTCCACCTAGCATACCCGGAGTAATCCTACCATCGGACCATTCTTATCCAAGTCCATGTGACTTGGATCTCCATCCTAATCCATCACATTACATGACTCTAAGAATGTTTGTCCAAGATGCTTATCCAATCCAACATTCTCCTTATCCATGTCTATGTACTTGACTTAGGACATCAGTCTTAATCCATCAAAGTACCTGACACAAGGAGAACCAAACAAGTTATCATTCTCCCTATCCAAGAGGCATGCACTAAATTTACGACTGCTAGTCTTGGTCTAGTAGATGACACAGGGAGAACCATTGTCCAACCATACTCTCTCTCAATCAGGGAGGACATCCATATTCTCTTTGTAATCAGAGAATAGATCCTGCTCCTATTCAAGGAGACTCCTTTTACTCCCTCTCAAACCTAGAAGAGATTCCCAACTTCGAAGCTTCTACCACAAGTCCTTTTATAGCTTGCATGGCTCCCTCTTTCCTCCACATCTAATTGTACAAAGCATGCTTTCTTTCAAGGTTTCACCATTTTTATATGACAGATTCCAAGTCATCCATCTTCCACATCACTTTCATTTCGACTTTATTAATGAAGGCTTGAAGCTTCCTATTGGACCTTCCCAAACTTCAAGTTGATCATGGCTTCTTCACGAAAGTGATCTCCCTTCTAGCCTTCAGGTTATCTTCTTACATTGCTATCTTCCAATCAAGATGAGCACATCTTGTTCTTTATAGATGTTAGTTACTAGATGTTGAACTTTCCCTCAACATCCATATAGTTGAACTTGTCTTATCTATCATCTTGTATCCCTACAACATTTTTCCAGGTAGCAAAAACAATATATTAACAAGATAACCTACAACATATATTAACATCAGACTTGCTTCACTATGATAGTCTAAATCATCCTTGTGGTTCATCTTCATATGATTCTACCTTTATCAGAGTGCCCAAGGATCCAACTTGATTACCAAGTTACCATTCCCTCCATTCATCATGCTCTTCATGGCATAAGATCAACTCTGCTTATCATTCTCATTTTGCTTTCTTTATTATGTACTTGCAACATTTGCTGACAAGTATCACCAAGCAAAATATACAATTACAAGAGCATGATTATGATTTTGACAATCTAGGGATTCCATGGAATCTTTAGAGAGGGAGAATTCCTAGGGTTTCCAAATCGAACACTAAGTATCTCAATATTTCCTTTTGAAACACCAATTCTAGGGTTTGAACCTCAAATCCCATTCTACCCTTACTAGAGTTTGCCATTCACCCCAACCTATCTACAAACCCTAGAAACCAAAATATAGGTGTTAGGTCCCTATACTACTAGTGTAACCCCTTATTGTTATTAGTACAGCCCCCTTATTATATTGTTGTGCCCATGTAGTCCCCATATTGTTATTATTGTGCCCCATAGAAGCCCACTATTGTTATTATTGTGCCTTTACATTATTA
>APFE031407628.1:1353-56030 GCA_000404065.3 Pinus taeda
GTTTTCACCCACATTGGGTTTCCACCTTATATCTGGTGTTCTTTGATGTGACTGTCTGTTTTTCTTGTTCATGCTCATTATTTTATGGTACTGATATGCAAAAATAATTCAAAGTGTAAATAAAGAAGATTTGTTAAAAGGACTAGATAATACTGATTCACCCCCCCCTCTGAGTATTATTTTCAACACTATCTTGTAGCTCTGGCCTAAGCCTAAAGGCCCTAGATAAGTCACTAATCACATATCCTTAAAAAAGGAGTCGATAATTCGCCACAACCTTAGCATGGCTCCCCACCAAGACAACCAGTGTTGTTCTTAGCCCCTTTTCCCCTGCTCAATGCTGACGCATCAACATATTCACACCCTATAACTTGATCATACCATAGCTTGAGACAAATATTGTAGCTTCGCCACAGTCTCATCACGACCCTCCACCAACATAGCCAATGTGTTTTCCATATACCCTTTGTCCCCACCGAACATTGGCACATCCATGGATTCACAGATCTCATAGCCCTAAACAAGGAGTCCAATTTCACCAAAGTCTCAGCATGCACTTCCAAATGTATTTGGAATTTCCTTGATACACAAATTAACTTCTTTTTTTCCCATATTCCCATTTCTTTCTCTAAACTAACCCAACTTAACCAAAAAATAAATGTATAATTTCATTGTAAATATGATAATAACCCACCTTAATAAATGTTAGTCCTTGGTATGTTTCTCAAGAAAAGGAACCTATTGGATTAAATGGAAAAACAAAATGCATTGATTATGAAACAATTTCCATCCACACCATAGAATTAAGCTATTCCAATAATATTTAAGTTTATGCCATTGATAAAAAAATTCCCTTCTTCACTAATTGATATTGTGATTGTTGAGTTATTTGATCAATTGGAATATATCAAGCACTAATAATAGATGTTTTTTTTTTCAATGTTTTTAATAATAAGGTGGAAAAAGTTTAGTTAAGATCTAGTAACCATAAAGATTAGTTCAATTGGTAAATTCTCTTGCAAATGAGTTCATAGAGCTCCCGACACAAAATCTTATTAATTCCTTTAGGGTTACTAGTTGGTATTTTAGTTTCCATTTAATATTGTGCTCCATTTTAAGACCAAGAAAGGGGGTAAATAATATTAATTCCCTTAGTGTTACTAGTTGGTATTTTAGTTTCCAA
This sequence comes from Pinus taeda, assembly GCA_000404065.3. Lineage (NCBI taxonomy): Eukaryota > Viridiplantae > Streptophyta > Pinopsida > Pinales > Pinaceae > Pinus > Pinus taeda. The sequence continues at coordinate 2,537 of APFE031407628.1, forward strand.
TTACTATTGTGCTCCATTTTAAGACCAAGAAAGGGGGTAAATATTATTAATTACCATATGGTTACTAGTTGGTATTTTAGTAAATCTATGTCGATTGACAATGTACCACCAGCCTCCCTTAGCACTTTTAATACATTGGTGAGTGAGGCAAAACATTTTTTGAAAAAATAAATGAACAATAGTTCATTTACTAAGTAAAAACCAAATATTAATAATATATAAGATATATATGATAAAATATAATGGAGCCGTTTGTAACTCTCAATCCCCAACTATTTTATGTTATGATTAGTTATTATCATACCTACTAAAAGATTGATTTCTTGGTCATTTCTTGTTGGCATTATATACATATATAGATAACTAAAATTGTTGGATTATTTATCATGTATTAATTCTAATTTATTTAAATTTTTTTTATTTTTTTTTTGGGGGGGGGGGGGAGAGTTATGGGACTTAAATAATGGGTAGGTGAATCATTAATGGGGAATAAATATTTTGGGGAAGGAGAGGGAATAAGTATTGGAAGGAGATAATGGTGAGAAGGAAGTCTAGTCATTTTGTCATATTTGGGTTTGTTGAAGTTTTGGGGAGAAAGGAGAGAAATAAAGTTGAAAGAGTTTGGATACCAAGGGCTTTCTAAGGATATGATACGAACTTGATTATTTCAGCACATGGTTTGAAAACACTATGGGTGGAAATTAGGTCTTGGGCATAGAGGATAAGGGAATTTGTGGGCGTTCCCTAGGGATAGGATGTTGGAAAGGTTGTTCCTAGGTTGTTTGGTCACAAATTTAGTCAGGTGGCCTCGAAGTTCATGGGAAGGAAAGTGAGTTCATGGACCTCAAAAAATACATGTACTCTTTTTACTGTTGATGTTATCCAAATTATTTTATGAATATTATGTCTGTGTGTACATATATCTCCATATACATATTTACATGCTTGCAAAATGTTGTTAAGTCAAATGAATATAGAAATTGTAACATGGGCATATGGTAGTCCAAAATTCTTGATGCCTTGTCTTAGGAATGACACATGATATTAGAGTCGAGATTCAAAATATAGGGCCTAAAACCACTATAATAGCCTTAAACGCCCTTCATCCATCAATAATTTGTTTTACCTGCAATCTAGCAAACTGGGCTCATAGGCTTACATAAAAGAATCCTTAAAGAAGGGTGCATCTCTCAAATGTGCAAAGTGAGGCATCAAATCATTACAAAAAAAGTCAAAACCCCAACATATAACCATGATTAAAATGGCACAAGGAAACCAATAGAGTCACCATGGAATAACCTAGAGTAGATCAGATAGGAACCAAAACAATTATGAAGCCCCAACCATTTCCACCTTGATGCAAGCCAACAACACACAGTAGAAGATAAGTAAAGAAGCATAAATGGCGTTCCTATTTTCATAGTCTCAAGAATAACCGTCGAGGTTGATGAGTCTACTCCAAAGGAAAGAGGAACCTACTCTATATATGCATGAATTTCATATCAATGAACCAAACATGAAGAAAGATTGATACAAATGTACACATAATCCTTTTATAGTCAGCAAAAGATAATTATTTTGTGGGAACATGTAGGTCTTATTTTCTTTGATTCATCAAAAGGAAGAAATCATAAGTATAAATATAATCTAAAATCTGTACTATAAAAAGGGCATGTAAGGCTTGTTGGAGAAAACATATGTGGCAACTTAGGCAAATACAAACTTGAAAATATTTTTGGTGAAAAGGTGCTTTAATTAGTTTTTTAAGACAATAGCAAACAAAGTTACAACCTATAAGGATGCAAACGTTGATGTTTCCCTATTTTATATGATAATATAACATAGTAAATGTATATTTCCTCATTGAGACCTTCAAGTGGCTACACTGAATCACAAATTTTGTGGTAAGGATGAGACTTTGGGGTTTTCAAGTGCTCCCAAGACGAATAGTTGTATCCAAGTTGGAGCCAAACATTACCCACAATCGTTTCGGGTAACCTTGGGTGGTCCTAAAACGGCTTCTTGAAGACAATGATTATGTTGTTGTTTGTGGAGCTACATTTGGATTTTCATCATGATGAAAGTGTGAGGATATTAAACCAGGTAAATGACATACTAAAGTCATAAATGAGAGGTTACATATGCCATATTAAATTCATAAATAGGAAGTTACAAAAGGAAAAGGGAGCCTATGTCTCCCATTATCTCAATGGAAAATAAATAAGAAGGTTACCTACAAATGGCCAAAGTGCTAGGGTGATTAGTGTATGCTATATGCAAAATAACCATAAGTTTTCAAGAATTTCTTTTAAAAAAAGGGATGGTGTGAGAGAATTTACTCCAACTTAATCACATGTAATTGTGTGAAGTTATGCAGCGAACACGACTTGAACTGATTATTTCAATGATAATGGTATAAGGAAATATTGAACCATGCCATGATTGGGTTTTAGAATGTTATATAATGATTTAGAATATGATGAGATAATGTTTTATAATGAGTGGAATTCTATTAATTGTAGGTTTGAATCTTTATTTATGAAAAGAGGCACTCGTAATTTTCTTCATGGCATTAAAAGCTACAAACTCAAATATCCTTTTAGCAATGCTCTAGTGTCTGTCTAATAGAAATTATGTTTTTATTTCAAGGTAAGGTACAATCAAACTCATAATAATTTCAAATGCAAAGAAAAATTCTTCAATCAAGTCTACAACAAATAAGCCTCCTTTTGTCTCAATAAACCCAAACTCAAATGGTGAAACCGTCCTTTCTGTTGCTCCTAAACTGAAACTCAAATGGAAAAACCCACACTGAGTAAATCACTAACAAGATCAAGAACTTTTCCCAGGCCATGCAAGTATAGAAATTTAAATATACATCACTCTTTGTAACAATTCATCCTCTCATAAATTATAAGGATTTTTCTAATAAAAATCAAAGATTATTACTAACCATAGAAGACAAATATTTTTTCACTTATTTTCATAAGCGATCATGGAAGGTACAAATCGATCAAAATCATCCCTTATTTTTTTTTAGAATGAATAATGTCAAGTGGCATAAAGTAATATCAAGCTTGACCTAGGGCAACCTATTCAGAGGATTGTCCTGGTTTCTCTAGTGGTTTACATGTTTTCATTACGTAAAAACGATGGACAAGCTTACAGAGGAAAAAATCTCTGAGTTCAGGGAATACTTTAGCTTGTCTGACAAGCATGGAGGTGGATGTATCACAACAAAGGAACTTGGGATAGTAATGCATTATTTAGGTTAAAACCCCAATGTATATAGGAAGTGGTCCAAATGTTTTATATTCAATAATCTAATCCCAAATACAATCAACCACAAAAGAGAATTTCAAATTCATATGTAAATGTAGCACCTTAATTACACCCTTCCAAATTGATTTTGAAATGGAACATTGAAGAAATAGATGAGTCGGGTCATCCATCACCTCCATACAAAGTAAAAATAAAGCAGGACCACTCTATCCTTTACGACACAAATTGTCCCATGACAATGTGAAGTGAAAAAGATCATTTTAATGATATTCTTAGGCAAAGTGAAAAGATGAAGCTAGTATGCATAGATGCTATGAAGGACTACTCAAGCTAGAGTCAAATTGCCTCCCAGGGAGAGCCCCCTATGTGCCCATGATAATAGTTTACCATGGATTTCCTCAATAATCCAACTCCAATCCTTAATTCCATAACTATAGGTTGGAGCATAAATCAAAGATATTTAAAACCCGCATCCAATGCAGTGCAGATAATAACAAAAATATGAGAAATATTCAATACTAGTGCATCATCCGGGTAAGAATAAATCATATGAGATTTAGTATTATTCATAAGGAGTCCATAGACTAATCCAAAGTGGTCAATAATACCATAAATGTGTCTTCATCCCGAAATAGTTAATCTACCAAATAGCAACACATGATCTCCACAATAGGTGGGTAACTTGAATTTTCTACATGCACAAGCTATTTTGGGTTGATTGAATAGTTAATTGGATGATCACTGAGTTTGACTAATGTCCCACTGCACAACTAACCTCCAGTAATTACTCAAGGAGTCGAAACTAGTTTAAGATAAAACAACTTGAGATAATTCACTCTGATTGCTACAAATTAGCAATCACGCATGCTTAACTAAACTCTAACTCCTCCAAATGAAATTTACTGAGTAAATTGGGTGACACAAGCCATGTCACACAAGTTAAATGCATCCAAATTATTTGTTGATGTGGAAATTCAAATATTCTCAATTTAAATTAGGAAAAATCAAATTGAAAATTTCTTGCTGCATTTTTCAAGACTCCCTCTCAGCAAGAAAGGGATTATCAACCACCCCTATCCTACACCTGTGGAACTCAAAATTCCCTCTTTACAAATATTATTTCGAAATGTTAGCATCTTATTTCGTTGTCAAAATATAGAGTAGCAACACCAACCACCTCTACACATAGTCTCATAAATGGTGATATTAGATATCTATATGCTTGCTTCGATTGTGAAATAGAAGATTCCTAAAGAGATTGATGAAACTCTAATTATCATAGTTGGATCCATTATCTAACCGAGCAGTCCAAAAAGTATATTTCTCATCCATATCGCCTCACATGTTGATTGACTTGCAACCATGTATTATACTTCTATCAATTTGAGCACCACATATCTTTCTTCCTATTGTACTAAGAAACAATTTTAGACCCAACACTAAAAGTTCCACCTAATGTACTCTTTCGATCTAATGGACTTTGTTCCCAATCTCCATTTGTGAAGACACATAAATTTAATCCCTCTGCTCATTTGTACCATAGTCCAAAATGGTTAGTACCTCTGAGTTATTCTAAAACATTCTTAGCTGCCCTCCAAAATAATTGGACTGGCCTAACCATAGGTTGGATTTGTTGGTTGACTACATAGAACATATCTAGTCATGTTGTCACAAGATACATGAGTGAACCCACTAACTTCCTATAAATGGTAGCATCGACTTCTTCACTTGAATTGGAATCCTCCTTCCTATAGTTGTTTTCTAGAATTGTCTCTGTGAGTTTACAACTCTCCATAAAGAATCTTTGAAGTATCTCATTTACATACTTTCCTTGAGAGATAAATTTTTCCCCATCGCCTTATCATACTACCAAATCGAGGAAATAGTGCATGAGACCCATGTTCTTCACTTAAAATTCCCTTACAAGGTTCTTCTTACAAGATCTAATCAACTACTCATCACTAGTTAAAATCAAATCATCAACATATAAGAAAATAATAAGAAATTTACCATCTACCAAGATGTGATAGACGCTTGCATCCACTTCACTTATGGTGAAGCCAAAACTGGCCAGATAGTTATCGACCTTGTTGTACCAAGCATGAGCTGCTTGTTTGAGATTGTACAGAGCTCACTTTAGTCTACATGCATGAGACTCCCGATCCGATGTCTCAAAACCTTTTTGTTTCTTAATTTACACCTCCTCCTAAATAACCCCATTGAGAAATGTTGTTTTTACATCCATGTAGTGGATCTTCCACCCCATCTACGTAGCAAGAACAAGAATTGATCTAGTGGATGAGTACCTTGCTACAAGTGAAAAGGTCTCCTCATAGCCAATTCCTTCAACTTGAGATTACCGCTTGACCACAAATATGGCCTTACACTTCGCTATGCTTCTATTTGTTTCCAGTTTCACTTTGAAGATCCATCTCAAACCCACTATTGATTTATATGTTGGTCTTGGGACCACTTCCCAAACACTATTATTTGCAATGGATTCATATTCCTCCATCATTGCATCAACCCATACATGTTTCTCTATTTATTCCTCAAAATAGGATGGCTCAATCTATATAAGCTCAGTCATAAGATCCATGTAGCTAGTATACCTCTCAAGTGACCTCATTTGCCTCAAAAAATTTCAAGGAGCTCCCACATTCTCCCTCGCATCCTACATAAGTATGTCAGCTTATTTGTTTCTTATTTTGCCTTCTCTAAATGGTTCTACTTGAGTTAATGTATCCACCCTCTACTCAATTTATGGTTGCCCCACAACTTCCTAAGGCTCCTCCTTTGGAGCTAAAATCTCTTCTTCTGGCGGGATATAAATCTCCCTCTAACAAGGGAAATACATCACTTTCTCATCAACAAAATTTCCATCCCTTTGCATAGCTATCACTACGAGGGATGGAAAGTACACATGGTAATTGTGTCAAAATTTCATGTAAGCTAAAAATACCCCCAATTCTATGGTAGACTCAATCTTATTCCTTGATTCTTTGGAGACATTATAGTAAATAGAGGCTCCAAAAATATTGGAGTGCAACACATCCATATTTCACCCCGAGAAAGCCTCCTCTGGTGTATTCATGCCAAGAATCTAATGAGGACTGCGGTTCTACAAACACACTATTATATTGCATGCATCAACCCATAATTGTAGACATAGGCCTTGGTAGTGCAACATCACCCTCGCTAATCCCATAATTTATTAACCTTTATCGTTGAATGCCTTCTTTCAGACATTTTTTAAAATTCAATCAACACATACTCACCTCCATTATCACTGCTGAGAGCCTTCACCTTCTTCTTGGTTTCTTTCTCAACCAGTGCCTTGAATTCTATGAACTTGGAGAATGTCTCATCTTTCTTCTGCATGAAGAAGATATAACACTTCCATGATAAGTCATGAATAAAAATGAAAAAATATTTGTGTCTAGCAGTGGAGGCTGCCAAGTAAGGTCCATAGACAATAGAGTGGATCCTTTCTAGGATTGCATGTGCTTTGATGTCCAGATCAAGAAATGTTCATTTTGTCTACTTCCCCAATGTACATCCTTTGCATACATGCGACTACTCAATTTCCCGTTTAGGGAGGCCGTTGTTTATTTTTTGTATAATATTTAGGGTTCCATGATGCAAATGGCCAATCCTTTTTTCGCAAAATTTACAGATATTGGGGCCCTATAATTTCTCTACCTTAGTTCTTAATGCAACATCGTCTGCCACATCTAGCCTATATATTTTCTTCACAAAATCCCTAATATTCTTCACCTATTTCATGGCTATGTGTCTCGAGAATGCTTTTCCTTTCCTGAAGATCACATCATAACCACAGTCTTTCAAAATTGCAACCTAGATGATATTTTTGTTTAGGCCTAGAGAAAACATGACATCCTTGAGCTTGAGAGGGGAGCCCAAATCCCTCTAAAATGTGATTGTACCAATAGCGGTCATGTTGTACATTCCATCCTCCCCTAGATTTATGTGCATCTGGAGATCTTTCTCCTCTAGGTGAATGAGAAAAACCCTACACCATGTCATGTGGAATGATGCATCCAAGTCCAAGTGCCACACACTCAACATAATTGTGTTGGATATGCATGTGATAAGCGTAAATTCAAGATCGAACTATGGAGCCAAGGCTTCACCTGCTGCTCCTCCTAAGGTATTTTTGCTTTCCTTTTTCTGTGGACACTTCTTGGTATAGTGCCCATATTCATGACAATGGAAGCATTTATTTTTTGAAAAATCTTTTGCCTTTCCCCCTTGGCTAGATTCTGGTTTGGTTTCAGATATATTCCCTTTTCCCTTCTTTCCATTTCCAACCAATGAAATTTTTTATTCATCCTTTCCCTTGGATGAGGTTCCATCTCTGGTATTCCCCCTTATTTCATCCTATACCAAATTAGACCATAAGTGTTTCAAATTTAATAGTTTCTCGCTCTTGTTCACTAAATCTTAATAATTATTCTAACTCTTGGGAAGGCCTAGAAGGGCTATGCTTACCAAGTCATCCTCTGAATCAATAACACCAACTCTTGCAAGCTCATCACGAGTGATCTGAAAATCACTCATGAGTGTCCTCAGTTAATTAATTAATAAATGAAGGTATTACAGATTCATGTGCTGGTGTGTCTCTATATTATCTTAGGCAATGGATTAATCAGATTGCAAAATACACAGACATTGGAAGAATGGAAAACAATAGGAGAAACACAATAATCAAATACAAGAACACAAAAAATTAATAAGGAGTTGACCCTATCCTCCAGGGCTACGTCTCTGGTCCAACTTTCAGTGGCGACATTCTTTTATTGTGTCTTTAAAGCAGAGATTTAGAAATGAGGAGCTCAATTTGAGTCTCCTGAAGTAGATAATGTTTGGTAGGGTGGTTCTTGGATCCCCGAAGCCACTACAGTACACAGACTCATTTCCTTACTAGATCTTGACCTCTCTGGTCTTTAATGGGAGAAGCCCAATGTGGTCCTCAATTCCCGACAGATCCTCTCACGAATTGCTTAAACCTCTCAAGATTTCTCTCTGCTCGATGTTGCCTTAGGTCTGCATAGCTCTCTGTTTTCCGCTTTTTGCTTCACTATCTCTTCTTCTCTCTCGCTCTCTCTATCTTTGTCCTCTTCTTCTCTCTTCTTATTCATGTGTTCTATTCTTTGTCTGTTCATGGCTTAAAGCTAATCTATCCTTGACTGTTTGATTCCTCTTATGCCCTTGCAGTTCAACTGTTGCTATTTGTTTGGAGTTCCCTCCCTCTACATCATTGTCAACAGCTTACAGGGAGTGGCCACTTGTCCTCTTGTGAACTGCATTAGCTCTACCTCGATGGTTCAGTAATCCAGTTACACTGTAGAGTGACTCATTCGCCAACTTAGCGATCAAATTGGACTTCAAATTTATTTATGCCGTGACTTAATTCCCCTATCAAATCCAGTTTCTCAATTGAGCACAATCTCTGCCGTTAGTTTTGGAGCCCCTAGATCCTACGTTATTCACTCAGTTCTGGTCTTCTTGATTGCTCTGTGTTCATAAATTCGAAGTCTATCCTGTTTTGATACAGTCATGACTCTTGATAGTTCTTCATGGATCCCATTCGGATCATGGCCTTCCCATTGAAAAAGTTTTTGGACCACCAAAAGCTCATTTTCAATCATCGACTAAGTGAGGGTATAATTGTCTCACTTGTCCAATCTCTATCCACTTTTCACTACTTGGCTTTGAACCCTTGAGCCCTACTCTAAGGTACTCAACATATCCTCTATGCGTCGTCCTCACCTTCCTATCCAAAATTGTGTCTTCTTGCAATTCATTAAGATATATAGGTAGCAGGACATCAATAGAAGGAAACTGACTCTACTCTTCGGGATCCTCAATTAGAGAGGGTTTAAACAATCTCAAGCAATCTAAATTTACGACTGAGTAGATGTGCATGTAAGCTGGTAGATCAAGGTGAAAATCATTTTCACCAATCTTCTCAAGTATCTTGAAGGGTCCATACCTGATAGGCTTTTGCTTTTTTCCTTCACCTTGCATCCTATCCTTGCTGATATACAGCCAGACTTGGTCACCAACTTGGAAACTATGCTCCATCCGATGCTTGTCATGCCTTGCCTTGTATTTGACTTGTCTCTTTTCTAGTTGATCCTGTACTACCTGGTGGATCTCTTGGATCTGTTCAATGAACCTAGTTTCCCTGTCCACATCACTGTGTTTTTCGATTGTGGTATCTTTACCAAAGACAAAATCCAAAAGAGACCTTGGTGTGAAACCAGAACAAGTCTCAAAAGGAGATCTCTACGTAGAAGAATGTTTTACTCTATTGTAAGCATGCTACACATAACACAAGTGTTCATCCCAAAGCTAAGGATGTTTGTTGCAATATGCTCTGAGCAACTGGATCACTGTCCTATTGACTACTTATGTTTGGCCACCAGTTTTTGGATGAAAAGCTATGCTTTTCTTCAGTTTTTTGTCCATCAGTTCCCACAAACTTGACCAAAACTTCCCCACAAATTGGGTTTCTTGATCAGATACAATGGAAGTGGGTAATCCAAAATGAACCCATACATGTTCAAAAAATAGTTTTGTAGTTTGTTCAGCTGTAATTTGTTTATTAAAAGGTATCAAAATACACATTTTGCTTAACTTATCCACAAAAAAATATAGATAATCATGACCTTTCCTATATTTCGTCAATCCTCCAACAAAATCCATGGAAACACTTTTGAAAGGATGAAAAGCAACTGGTAGTGGAGTGTACAAGCCTAGTTTTTTGTTGCTGGGCTTGCTTTTAGTACACATAGTACACCCTCTTACATATTTAGAAACTGTCTCATTCATTTTTGGCCAATAACAAAATATTTGCAGGTGTGCAACTGTTTTATTTACCCCAAAGTGACCTGATATTAGAAACGTGCGTGCTTCTCTAATTATCTTTACTTTCTCAGTTTGTGGAATGCATGACTTCCCACAATGGTATAAGAGTCGGTCCTTTACATGATAATCCAATTCTTCTACTCGTTTGACTTGACTTAAAGTTGCATATACATCTTTAAAATCTATATCTTGAGCATATTGTTCAATGTAGCTTTCATGTAACACAAAACTATGCTTAAGTATATTAGATGCATTTATAATAGGTCTAGATAATATGTCTGCAACTTTATTGTGTATGCCCTATTTATATCTGATGACTAAATGAAACTGTTGTAGAAAACCCATCCATCTATAGTGCCTTGATTGCTGCAACTTAGTTTGGGAGTGTAGATATTGAAGTGGTTGATCATTAGTATGTATTATTGTCTCTTTGCGCATTAAGTAATGTTTCCACTTTTTCACACTCTGAACTAATGCATACAATTCTTTATCATATGTAGGATAGTTAAATACTACAGGATTAAAAGTCTAAGAATGATAACATATGGGTTTATCGTGCTGTGTCAACATTGCTCCTATGGCATAGTCACTGTCTGTTTGGATCTCAAATGGTCTTTGAAGGTCAGGCAGTGCTAGTACAAGTGTTTTACTAATCTTTTCTTTCAAGGTGTCGAAGGCTTTCTGCTGTTTGCCTCCCTACTGAAACACCTTGTTCAATCCTGTTAAAGCATGTAAGGGAGATGCAATTAAGGAAATGTTAGAAATGAACTTCCTCCAATATTGTGTTGCTCCTAAGAAGCTTCTAACTTCTGTAGCAGATTTGGGTTTAGGGCAGTTCACAATGACTACCACCTTAGAGGGATCCATCTTCAATTCACCACCCCCTACTATATGACCCAAATAATTCAAAGATTTTTTGCCAAATTCACATTTTGAGAGTTTGACATGAAGTTTTTCTCTTTTCAAAACATCTAGTGTCTGCTTAACATGCTTTAATTGTTCTTCCCACATTTTGCTAAAAATCAGAATATCATCCAGATACACAATAACAAAATCATCAAGAAAAGGTCTGAGTACATAATTCATTAATCTCATAAAAGTAGCAAGAGCATTAGTTAAGCCAAAAGGCATAACCAGCCACTCATGCAATCCCTAATTTGTTTTGAAAGCAGTCTTCCATGCATCTTGTTCTGCAACTCTGACCTGATGGTATCCACTGTGCAAGTCTCGCTTGGAGAAATAAACAACTTATTTCAATTGATCTAAAATATCATCTATGCGAGGAAGGGGATAATGATTTTTTATTGTTATCTTATTCAGTGCCTGGTAATGAATGCACATTCTCCACGAGCCATCTTTCTTTCTCACCAAAAACGATTGGTAACCCACATGCTGATGTGCTAGGTCTCATGAACCCTTTCTTGAGCAACTTCCGCACCTGCTTCCTGATTTCAACATTCTCTAAAGTGGACAACCTTTACATTCCAATCTTAGGCAATGGAGCATCTTGCTGCAAAATAATATCATGTACTATTTCCTTTTTGGGTGGTAGACCTTTAGGTTCTTGAAACAAGGCATCATAGTCTGAAACAACCTTTTTTAAATCAGCTTGTTGTTTAGCATTACAACCCTCAAATACATTGGTTTTATTAGGTTTCTTTTCCTTTACAACCATCAGTAATAATTTTTTGTATGAATTTCTCATTATTTTCATTTGCCCTAAGTTTATGAGAGTATAATTATTCTTGAGCTTATGAGCTCTTACAAAGTATTTGATTCCATCTTTAACAAGTAGATACTTGTTCTCAGCTCTATAGAAAATACCTTTCCTATCATACAAGTAAGGACTTCCTAAAACAATTCCACATATATCCAAAGGAATTATGTCTAACTCAATCTCATCTACAAATGTTGACCCAAAAGTAAACTTGAGTTTGCACTGTCTAGTCACTTGTAGCTGTGCTTTATCATTTAACCATCCTAATGGGCATGGTTTCTTGTGAGGTGTAGCTGCTAATCCTGACTTCTTTAAAATTGCTTCAGAAATTAAGTTTACTTGTGAGCCACTATCAAACAAAGTATCAATCTTTTGATGTTTGGAAATAACTCGAATATGGAAAAGCTCATGTCTTTTTCTCTCATTTTCTTTATCAGTAGTAGATTGTGCAAAATTACTAGTCTATGCTTCAGAATTCTTACCTCTTATACCTATGGCTGCAATGGTTGTTTCATCTCCCAAGTCTGACCCCAAATCTTTCTGAATAGCTGCAACAATATTCTTCTTCTTGCCCTCGAACTTCTTAGGTCTCAGCTCTGGACGCAGAATCCAGCAATGCTCATCATCATGCCCATTATTTTTATAGTGAGTACATGAAGCCTTGATTTTTTGTGCAGTGTTAGCCTTCCTTGCTTTCCACTTCTGCTTTCTTTTCTCCTTGTTCTTGCTTGCAGTGGGTTGGGATGATCTCCCAACTTCTGGACTTCCATTCTTTCCTCTAGCTTCTAGATGAGTAGCTTGTACAGATACCTCATCTATACTAGTGGGTTTAAACATGAGGACAGTATGCCTCATGTAGCTATGTAGACCACCAATGTACTTCAATAGAGTCTCAGGTGAGTCTAATGAGATTCCTAGAATCAATTCTCTCTTTCTAAATTCTTGAGTGTACCCTTGCACACTTTAACCTTTCAACTGTCAAAGAGTTTGCCAACTCATCGTGGCTTGCTGCATGTAGGCCAATGGATAGAACTGCTTTTTGATTACATAAACAAATTCACTCCAGACAGAGATGGTCTTACCATGCATTTTCATGTCAGCTTTGGTTTTGCCTTCCCACCAAACCAAGGTAGTGCCTCCAAGGCATAGGCTTGCCAGCTGAATCTTGCTCTTATCTGAGTCGATATTCTGCACTCTCCATTAAACATCAATTTCTCTAATCCAATTTTCCAACTTTTCTGCTTTTAGCTCTCCATCATATATAGGTAGATCAAATTTAACATCCAGTTTAATCAAATATGCTTTCTTTTTAGGGCTACCAGGAGGTGTGAGAAAGCTTTCCTCTTTCCCTTTTCCTTTTGAGTAGTCATGGGAATGTGACTCATCTTCTCCTTTGTCTTGCTTAGAGCCTGATGAATCTCCATCCTTATGTTTTCTAAAGTTCCTATACATCTCTTCTACCATGGAATTTATCGCTAGGAAACTATCTATGAATTGACGGTCTAGCCCCATAGAACCTTCCTCTAACATTGTCTTCTAAGGATAGACTCTCCCAATTTCAGGATTAGTTTCGACCAACTCCCATTCTCCTAATTTGAGCTTTGATCTAGTTAGCATTCAAAAGCTATACCAACGCAAGCTTATCTAACCTTAATAGCCTAAAGCTCTGATACCACTCGATCTGAAAATCACTCGTGAGTGTCCTCAGTTAATTAATTAATAAATGAAGGTATTACAGACTCATGTGCTGGTGTGTGTCTATGTTATCTTTGGCAACGAATCGATTAGATTTCAAAATACACAGACACTGGAAGAATGGAAAACAGTAGGAGAAACACAAAAAGAAAATATAAGAACACAACAAATTAATGAGTTCACCCTATTCTCTAGGGCTTCCTCTTTGGTCTAGCTTTTAGTGGCGGCCTTCTTTGATTGTGTCTTTAAAGAAGAGATTTACAATGAGGAGCTCAATTTGAGTCTTCTGAAGCAGATAATGTTTGGTAGGGTGGTTGTTAGATCTCCCAAGCCACTAGAGTACACAGACGCTTTTCCTTACCAAATCTTGACCTCTCTAGTCTATAATGGGAGAAGCATAATGTGGTGCTCAATTCCTGAAGATCCTCTCAGGGATTGCTTGAACCTCTTAAGCTTTCTGTTTGCTCGATGTTGCCTTAGGTCAACTCGGCTCTTTGTTTTCTGCTTTTTGCTTCACTGTCTCTTCTTTGCTCCTGTTGTCTCTGTCTTCATTCTCTTCTTCTCTCTTCTTCTTCGTGCGCTTTGTTCTTTGTATGTTCATGGCTTAAAGCCGATCTATCCTTGACTGTTTGATTCCTCTTTCGCCCCTTCGATTCACCTATTGTTGTTTTCTTAGAGTTCCCTACCTCTGTGTCATCGTCAATGGCTTACATGGAGTGGCCACTTGTCCTCTTGCGGACTGTGCCAGATCCGCCTCGACAGTTCAGTAATCCAGTTACACTATGGAGTGACTCATCCGCTAACCCAGCGTTCAAATCAAACTTCAAACTTCTTTATGCCACGGCTTAATTCCCCTGTCAAATCCGGTTTCTCCATCAGGCACAATCTCCGCCATCAGATCTGGAGCCCCCATATTCTATGTTATTCGCTCATTTTGTGTGGTTGACTTGATCAGCCATTAGCACATGATAAGAGGTAGTTTTCTCTCTCATCCGTTGGACACTCGTCGTGCGATGAATGGAATCACTTGGTTTCAGCCAAATCTGCTTACTGCTCAAGGGTGCCCCCGATATACCATCGGTTTTGGAGTGCAGGTCCCGTCTTTTGCCTTAGTGCTTTCCCGACAGTTTCCCGGCTTCCCATGCAACCGAGCACTTGGGGCCTTTCCTTCTTGAGGGGTTTTGCCTCGCAATGCGCGATTAGCACAAATGGCCTCCGTTTCCCGATCGGGGTTTCCCAAGTGCTAGTTTTGCCTCCTGCATGGACTCCATGGGCCTTGGTCAGCACACTTTGATTGAGGTCCTCGTTGTTCCTTGTTGGATGCAATCTGCCACTGTCTAGAGGTCTTCGTGATCGCTCTGTGTTCATAAATTCAAAGTCTGTCCAGTTTTGATACAATCATGGTACTTGATAATTCTTCATGGATCACATTTAGATCAACGCGATTATGTGAACCTC
Organism: Pinus taeda; assembly: GCA_000404065.3. Lineage (NCBI taxonomy): Eukaryota > Viridiplantae > Streptophyta > Pinopsida > Pinales > Pinaceae > Pinus > Pinus taeda. The sequence continues at coordinate 17,583 of APFE031407628.1, forward strand.
CTCGGGTATTGTAAGATAAAGTCATTCTTCTACATCTTGATATTTCAAATTTTATCCCTGAGCACCAATTTCCTATGGTCACTACTATTTTGGAATATATCTATCAGTGCCTACCACATTGCATAAGGATTTTCTTTCGCATGGAGATTGGTGAAAATGTGGTCCTATACTCCCTCAAATACTATTCTCCACACTTTGGCTACATATTTCTTCCACTGAGCAAGGTTTTAGGCATCAGATTCTATTGGTTGTACAACATCACTCTTGATGTATTCTTGCAATCCATGTCCTCGAATACCTCCTCCATGTGATCCTTCCATGCAATGAAATTAGAGTTGCCTTCCAAGGTATACTCTGGCCTTAACCCATTGAAGGTCATCTTCTCAAGTTTTAAGAGATCCTACTACACTAAATAGAAAATTCAAACATCTTGAGAAACAACTTCGAAATTCCTACTCTAATATGAATCCTGCTATGACACCATGTATAAATTATGGTGTATATTTGCAACTCCTTATGAAGTTTTTTCAAAATAACAACACATAAACCTTCTCTACTACCCTGCGTAAGTTAATTCACCATTCTTCTCAACTGAGCATAACTTGCAAGTGAATAGCATATCTCTCTATTCACTGAGAAACTCTATTGTAAACTTAGTCAAATGTTTCTTCTGCTTGAGCCCCTATTTCATTACACAATTCCTTGATAAATTAGGCCCATATTATTTACGAATTTTTCCAAAATGGATTGTGTAATTCCTAAGGTTGATCATCTGACTGTGTTCAACACTTGTACACTCAAGACTAGTCTACAATTGATGTTACACTGACTTGGAATCTTCACCACAGTTGGGGAAATTGAATTCTTTGCATACACTAGCTATTTTTGGTTGATTGATCAGTTAACTAGATGATCAACGAGTTTGACTAAAGTCTCACTGCACAACTGACCTTCCACTAGTTCCTCCAACAATTAGAACTAGTTTAGCTAAACACAACGTGAGATAATTGACTTTTATTGCTAAAAAATAGAAATCGCAAATGCTTAACTGAACTCTATCTCCTCCAACTTGAATTTACTCAGTAAACTGTGTGACACAAGCAATTTCATACAATTTAATTGCATCCAAGTGGTCTGCTCATGTGGAAATTCAAATTTTGTCAATTTATTCAAGGAAAAATCAAATTGAGAATTTCTTGGTGCATTTTTCAACAATCCTTCATATGAATCTAATCCATGTTTCCAATGATAGTTTAGGGTCCCAACACAACAATGTGCTATTACCAACAACCAACGAATAGAAGTAGCGTTCAAAACAAATAAAATAGTAAAATAACACATATTAAAACATAATTGATAAAGACCCTAAAAAGTACTCCAACTATGTTACTGCATATCTGTGTTCATCGAAAGTGCCTCTATTACTCTTCTCATGAAGCACACCTTTGTTGTCAGCCGCCATCACCCTAAATCCCATTAGTTGTTGTCAACCTCCATCACTATGCTTCCTAAAGAAGCCATCAATAACATAAAGGCAGACCCCTCTTCATTTACCTTTACCTTTTTTACTACGACCTTTTATTGGAAATTTTAAGACAAAATATCTCATTTGTGATAAAACATTATCTTAAAAGCCCCCTCCATGTAGTAGTTCAAGATGCAACGAAAGGCAAGTCATCTTTAATTGCATCACCAGAGATCGAAGGGACAAAAGAGGAATTGGTAACCGTGAAATCTTGCATGGAAAGTTTGTCGATTTCTTTAGAGTCATCTACCCCCACAAAATGAAGAGGCCAACAAATCATTGTATTTATATAAGACAACCTGAATGGAAAGTCAAATAACAACCTTGGTATATGCACGAGATAGTAGTAGCCTGCAAGTTGACGAACTTAAGGTGCACTACGAGAGTCAATTTTGTAGTCGCTAGATAATATCTTCTTAAATTGATATGTTTTTTTCTTAATTGTTAATTTTCTTAAATGGGTTTCATCTTAATTGGCCATTGTCTTAAATATAAAGTTCTCTTAAAATATTTTGTCTAAAACTATTTTTGTCTTAAACATATAGTTTTTCCTTAAACTATTTTTGCCTTTATATAAAGTTTTGTCCTAAAATATTTTTGTCTCTAATTGTTTTTGTCTTAAAATATTTTTGTCTTTAACTTTTTTTGTCTTCAATATAATTTTTTATCTAAAAATATTTTTTTCTCCACTTGTTTTTTCTTAAATATAAATTTTTTTCTTAAACTATTTTTGTCTTAATTATTAATTTTTCTTTTTAATATTTTTTGTCTCAAAATTGTTTTTGTCTGAAATTTTATATTTAAGGCAATTTAATTTAAATTTTCCTGTAAAATAACTAAAATAAAAAGTGAGTTTTTAAGACAAAAGATTTCTTTTGTCTTAAAAAAATGTCTTAAAAGTTCCCTTGGTGTAGTGGTGTATAGATGATCCCCTTGCTATCTCTGTTAGGTGCAGAATTCTACAGTTATCATGATTCATAACGCATCCCTTTCCTTCTCTACATTAGTAGTCAAGATTTATCAAAGATAACCTCTATCTCTTCCATGTAATTACAAATAAACTCACTGCTAATAACTACATGCATCATAGGAATAGAGTTATATTTAATCTAATTGAATTTTAAACAATATGATTCATGCATATCAATAATAATAAAAAAATCCGTCTCCTCATTGATTAGCATTTCAAACACTTGAATCACTTCTCCCAAATACCTGCATCTCTACAAAAGCTTCAATTCTTGTAAAGAACCGGCTTTATATTACATATAACTCTAAAATATGACATTTACATATGATCATTTCTAACTAAAGACTAAAATAACAATTAATTCACATAGAATCATCCGTAGAGGTTACTTGGGAATTTCACACCTATTCCTACCCAACCTACAATTGCTTCCTCCAACTAAATGAGCTGAGAAGTTCTTGCCAAGTTATCAACAACCTCTATTGATTCCTTTCCTAGGTATTTCACACCTTTCTTCCATGACGGATGTTTCCCTTGGCGATGTCTTCCTTTTAAAGTCCTCCATGACCATTTGCCTAGTTTTTTCCTTCAAAGCTCGCTTTTATCTCCTGCAATGTTTTATTCTTATACAATCTTAGCATCTTTCTAAGCAATTTAATAGAGTTTTCTCTCCCATCCATTAAAATTATATAGAATTCCATCTATAATTCCTACCATAAAAGAATTATCTTAATCTCATTTACCAATGAAATTTTTCTTTTTATTTTTTTAGCAAGAATCTCATTTCGAAATGTCTTACTCCCGAGCACTTAAATCCCATTATTTATTTACATAAATATTCTAATGTAATTCATAGATTTTCCACCCTTCTTTCTAACATATTTCAATCTTAAACCAAAAAAACATTACAAACATTACAACAACAGAAGGGTATTACAATGGAATAGGAAGAAACCCTCGACACCTGCTTGCATTCTCTTAGGTACTATCATTCTATGGTAAAGAGAACAATTAAAATAACTATTATATATCTATGTTTGATTACAACAACAGAAGGGTATTACAATGGAATAGGAAGAAACCCTCGACACCTGCTTGCATTCTCTTAGGTACTATCATTCTATGGTAAAGAGAACAATTAAAATAACTATTATATATCTATGTTTGATTTTCATTGAATTCATGTATGGGATTTAGCTTAAAATCTCCACAACAACCGGGTCTAAGAGTTTCAACTGGGTTATACCCAATAAGTTATCTAATATAACAATTGGAAAAGGAAGGAAAAAAGGTCAACACAAGAAGGCTTTCCATACAAGAAGGCTTTTTTCTTATAGTGAATCGTAATTGGAAAATTCTTCTCACCATATACTCATTCCGGCAAAGTCCACATTTAGCCCAATATAAAAAAAATATGTTAGGTAAACTGCTACAAAGCAATTCCAATTACAATATCCGAGTAATTTAACTGTCATCCTTGCAAAGACCTTATTAGGACCATTTAATTCCAATTACAATATCCGAGTAATTTAACTGTCATCCCCGCAGAGACCTAATTAAGACAACTTTTTCCATATAAGGAGTTGGGGATAAATATGTATAAAGTTAGACATTGTAACAAAATAACCATAAATCAAAACTTGATCTATCGAGGTATGCAACCTGCCCTCTAGGAGCATATCTCACCGAGAGAAGAGGGGCAAAATTCACAGGCATAAAAATACACACAAATACGTAAAATTTATATATCATTAATTCACAAAATTATTTACAGTTTAGGTATCCAATCCCATCGCTATGAAAAAAAATGTTTGCTATCGAATTCATATCACATTCTGTATACAATACAAAAACCAACAAAATATTGTCCTCTACAATATTTTTGTTTTTGGCCTTGACACTTGAAATCTAAAATTGTTTTTGGCCTTGACACTTGAAATCTAAAAAAATTGACATGTACTATCTATGAGATATTTGAATTATAACGAGTTACATATGAACCAGCGAAAGCAAAAAAAAAGACTTGAAGTTTACTTACAGAGAGCAAGGCTTCCTTCGAAAAAATGGCGGATTCAGAGATTTAAAACCCAACAATCCCCTGCAATCTATCGATAAGTGAAGGAATTTATATGTTTCTTGACGCATGCAAAGCAAGCCTTTACAAGTAGTTTCCTCTGTGACTGAATAACAACAGACGAATAATACAAATTGAAGCTCACCATTGTGGAGGGGGATTATGGTCCCCTCACATTTATGGCACCTACGATAAAGATCACATGTGTCTTCATTAATTTGAATCTGATAGATTCAAAATGTTCTCAACCGTCTCAAAGTGATGGAAATTGGAAAACGTCATGGAGGCACTCATTGGGGCTTATCGTGCTTTAAATGGAGGGAATTATTGGCACTCGGAACTGGGTATGGCATGCGATGGAGACACTGTAATACCATTGCAAACTCGATATGCCGCATATGGTGGCACTCTCTGCAATTTTCTGCGGAAATCAATCTGACTATATACTATAGATGATAGTTCTTATGTCTAACAAAGAATCGACCACGCTGGATGAGATGGAGTGGCACGAGAGAGTGTTCTTCTCAAAAGGAACTTCTTACCACATAAAATGTAATTAAAAAAAAAAAAAAAAAATCTAATTTACTAAGTTATGATTAAAAAGTTTTTCTATTTTTTTTTCTCTTTTTCTTTAAACACTTTGTATGAAGTTTTGCAAGGGAATGATTGCATTTACCAGTGATAGCAACATGTGAGATTGACAAATCAAGTTTCAAATTCTTAAATTACTCTATGAATTTTCTATGTTTATATATAGCTTTCACACAAAATGGTTCAAGTTTAGCACAAGTTGACAATTTGTTATTTTTGTATAAGAAAATCATTAGATTTTATGCATTTAGTTAGACTATATTACAAAAGAATACCATCTGAAAAACCATAAATTGTCAAAACTGTGAGTCAAGATGTTTACATAAAGACTATTTTATTTTAATTAGCTAATTTTTATTTTTATTTTATAAGTTTGATTAAAAAAAAATACTATGGGGGAGAACCTTGATTTGTAGCACACCTGGTCAAAATGTTTTATAAGAATACATTGTCTATTTTATTTAATCAAATTTTATAATAATTTTTATTTTTTATTATTAGTTTTTATTATATTATTTAAGTTTTATATAATATATGGAGTCAAACTATTTATTAATAATTGTAATGAATACTTTTAAATTTTATTTTATTTTAGTTTATTTATTAAATTTTGATTTTATTTTGTCTTTATTAAATTCACTCATTTAAATGTAAAAAATTATAATATTTATACAATGTTTAAATTTTTATTTCATTTTTATTGTAAATTGAAATTTATTTGGTAAAAATTACAATGGGCAATTTTTTTATATCTACCTTTTAGGTTGTAATTTATTTTTTCAAAGTAATTTCACTTAATCAAAATATTTAATAACACATCAAAATGTTAAATTTCTCTTTTATACTATAAAAAAATAAAACCTCTCCACTCAAAAATCTTATAAATCCATCTAATAAAAATGTTAAATTTCTCTTTTATACTATACTAAATAAGACCTCTCCACTCAAAAATCTTATAAATCCATCCAATAAAAATATAAAATTATAGACGCCCGACCTACTGCTTTTTACCATTCATAAATTGTCAATAGATATTAAGTATGGTTATGTATAGATTCATTAACGTACACAACGAATCATGAATCTATTTTCCAAATCCTCTGGTTCTTAACATTTTTTTGATCCATTTGCAAATTTGTTACAACTAAGAAACGATCGATGCAAATGGAATGGTCGCTTCTTTGTATTCGTCATATGATACACGGTGATGTTCACATATACAGTTTTGTGTATATTAAACAAATACGCCACCGAAACATAAATTCCCAAGTAACAGAGGAAACAACTGATATCTTATGAATTAAGATGGAAATACGAGGACACCAATAAATAATTAAAATACGAACACAAAACTTTAACACACTAGCAGCTGCAATACAAGTCATGCAAGAAATTAAGAAAATAAAACTCCATAAAGAAAAATCATATTTTAAATCTGAAATATATTCAATATATTGAAGAATGAATGGGACGCTTGAAGTCACGCGGCCAAGATCAATGGCAATCGTACCCAGAAACATCTAAATATTTAAAAATTATTTTTCTGCATCAATTATACAGCGAGAAGTCCTTATATTCAAGTCGATTGTGAAGATCCTCGTCAATAGAAGGGATCAAACTAGTGATCGAATTGTTATGCATCTGGAACCCGGTATTCACATTATTTTCGTTAATAGCAGATATTCTTTTTCTTCTCTGTGAATACTTGCCTTCATTGTTCATAGGGCGAAGGAACTCTAAGCAGCCGCAACACGAGAATCAGTAGCGGCCACAGGAGAATCAGCAGGTGCAGCAGTAGAATTAAGCCCCGGCTCCATACCATCCCGGTTACCACAACAGCGCCACAGAAGGGCTATGATTGCTGGAAGAAACAGGAACATGACAAATATTGCAAATTTCCCCTATGTTCCTCGATTTCGATAACTCCTCCCCCACCGATTACGATATCGTAAACGGGGATCACACAGTCTTCGGTCCCTCCTTTGCTAGCGGCTCTCTGATTGCCATGTGAGAAAGCTCTGGTGGATGCAGTATTAGTTAAAGACCCCTGATCTTCAAACGGCACACGGCACAGATTTACTCTGCCTAAATAGACGACTGCCAGGCCTTTTCGCCCCCCGCTATGTTTCCCTCTATCGGTGGGGCCGGGCAGGGGCGAGGTTCGAAAAAACGGTTTCCTCGCTAGGCTGCGCCACTACATGTCCCTCTCACGCCATTTCTTACACCCCGCGCCCCTACCCCCCCGTTATCACTTATCACTAATGCCCCCTCTGAAAACCACTCATCCTCACACTCACTCCCGCCAACAATCCCGAGTCCTTTTCCACCTATTGCTCAGCTCCACATCCACTTCATTTCTCGACCTCCATTCCCAATGCGCCAACCCAATCATGCTCCACATCCACTTCATTTCTCGACCTCCATTCCCAATGCGCCAACCCAATCATGGACCTCTGCTATCCCAAAAGTATGTATGTTTCCCCCAATCCCTAGCTACGACGTGGCCCTTAGTATTCTCAACTCAATAGATATGCATGATTCAGAAGAATCGGTCCCCACTCGCTTTTGTGGATTAAAGATAAGAATGCAAGATTCTCGGAAAATTGGCTCCCTTTTGCCGCAGTATTATATTATTAAAAATCATTTACCATTTCAGATTTGAAGAACAATATCGCAGATCAGATGGGCTACTCCGCTGAGAAACAACACCTGTTAAATGAGAAACAGGAGGGTAGATCGTTGCACGAATGCAGAACCATGCAAGAATACAACATAAAGCCAAGGTCTACAATCAATCTCAATATGAGATTACGAGGAGGAGACGAAAGTGCTGGACCTAGCTCGCAAAGAAAAGGGTCTTTTAACGAAGCAGTGAAGGGTAAAGGGAAAAACCCCACAGGGGTCACTGAACCCTCCGGGGCAGTACATTGTAGATCAAATGCCGCAGAGCCCATGTATCTCCATCGAAATACCAAAGGTAAATAATATATATTCAAATCTACAAAAAAATGTAGTTATTTGTAGATTTAATGGCTTTTGGCTTAGAACTGATGCATTGTTTCAATGGATCCACTCGGTTTGGACAAAAAATTGTCAAATCTACCTATACCCTAAGGGGTTTTTTATAGTATGTTTTCACACAGAAGAAGAAAAGGAAACAGTTCTCAACCAAGGGCCATGGTTGTGGGGCAGTGCTGGGCTTTTTATTACCCCTTGGTTTCCTGATTTTGATGCCAACACCATGGTGGTATCAAGGATGCCAGTATGGGTTAGGATGCATAATCTTCCCCTACATTTTTGGCATTGAAAAGCTCTAATAGCAATTGAAAATACTTTGGGGAGAATGTTAAAGATAGAGGAAGAGAGACATATAAAAGAAATATTTACTTTTGCCAGAATATGTGTCGAGGTAGATCTCAACCGATGACTACCTGAAAGCATCATCCTGAATTTCAAAAATACACAGTGGAAACAACCTTTGGACTATGAGAATACAGTTTTCAGATGTCGGGGATGTCAACAAACAGGTCATCTATATAATGCATGTCCAAGCCTCAACAAGAGCAAGAAACAACAAAGGAAGCCAAAAGGATGGCAAAAAATAGATGCAGCATATAAGAAGGCAACTACAGCAAAGAATGAAGAACAAAATACAGCAAAGGATAAAGATCAGGACAATAAGGAAAAGGAGATTAATGAAGAAAAGGAACAAGAGCTCCAGCTATAAATAAGTGGTAATAAACGAAGTCACAGTTCTGAAGGATCAGATTCATATAAGGAGCAACCAATGAGCACATTGAAAAAACCAGCTTGCCATTATTGACTCCACTCCCAACATGGATGGTTGGCGAAAAGTGGAGAAGAAGAAGGGCAGGAAGACTTAGGCTAGCTGGTTTTTTTGTGGGTTGCACTCCGGATAATATGAGGGGAACTTTCTTTTTCTTCTTTTAGGCAAGACTATTATCCTGCGGGTTGTATGATCCTCTTTCATACAACCAAATTGAATGCTTAATGCATATACTATGTAACTTTTTATTTTAATAAAAAGTTTGATTTTTTTCTTTGGAAAGAAATGATAATTCCTAAATTTCTCAATCTTCTATAAATGGAATTAAATTAATGTAAAAATAGAAAATGATCAAACTGAAATAGCAACAAAAAACAAATGGACAACGAGGACAACAATAACACATTCAACACATTTTAAGGAACAAGCAGCAAAAATATAGAGGAGAACATTGCACATTCATCACAATACTCATCAAAATAGAATGCAGTGAAAAGTGGGAGACATAACACATCTGCGAGCAGGACAAAGAACATTGCTCATGTAAAGGCCCAAAAATCGCGCCAACACTCAATCCACTAATATTTTTTAATAGTTTAGTCTACTTTTATAATTTCTCTAATAAAATCTTGAATTCTGTTTCAAGATATTTGTAACAAATAATGATATTTTTCAATATAATTTAGTTTAGAATTTGTATAAATACTTCATCATTTGAAGTAAGACATGTTGATTTTTGCGTTCCCGAAAATCATCGTACAATTTTCATTTGATTGGTTTATCAGTAATAAAATGGTAATTCTTCATAGGATTCATGTGTTGGACTATTTGGTGAAGGGATTCTCTCATTTTCTATGTGTTTATTCATTTTTCTTCATACTTATGTTCTCTTAAAATTTGAATTATTTTACAAAAAGTTGATGAACAAAATTTGTTGAAAAATACACTCTCGTTCTTGTTGTGGTTAATTTAAATGTTTTTTTTCTAATATCATGTTAAATAATTCTTAATTTCTCTTTAACTTCAATTGAACTTATATCTTGTCTTCTATCACTCTTCATTTAACATAAAGGATGTCGTTAATTTAGGTATCTTGCCCTGTGAAACTGCCTTGAAAATCCAAAACAGATCCATGCTAAGTTGTAAAATCCATAGTCCAATGGAAGTTTCAGGAATTTAATTAACCAATCAATTTTAAAATTAAACTCTGAACTCTCATAACTAGCATAATATTTAAATACAACAAAGTTAAATCTAATAGAGAGATCCCTCTCTGATTTTAGGAAGGCTAGATCCTAAGCTCCAACGTGGTTCTCTGGTTACCTCTGTGGTTCTCTTTTTCAACCTCAGAAAATTATAAAGTGCTAACACCCCTCAAAGAAGAAAATGAACATTGAATATGTTTCTCAATAATACAATACCTTGTAGTTTTCTCATTTCATGTGATAATTTTGTGTTTTGGGCTATATTTCTTCGTATTTCTGGTATTCTATATTTTTCACAGCTCAAGAATATAACACTCTCCCTATAGATATGTTGACACAAACCAGATAAATAATATTTCATGATACCATGACAATCTTGAACAATAGGACAAAAATATAGTTAATGAAAAGGTTCGAATCCCCATATATTTGAACGTGTCCACAACCCCTTTCCTTTGCAAAGTAAATAAGAGCTTTAATGACCCCCAAGCCCCATAGGGATGTGAAAAGAATTTGTGAAATTAAGGTGAAAAATGACTCCTCCTTGAGAAGCATTGTTTTAAGCCCATGGAGTAGCTTACTTGGATTCTTCAAAGATAATAACTAGAGGATTTTTTGTTGTTGGATTGGGGAAAATGTGATTTAATAAAAATTACTTCGCTTATCACCAAGATATGGCTAGAAACCTTGTCTTGAAAAGTCAACTTGTTGGGACCAAGCTATATATATCCAAAATTATAATTTTGTGTTGATATGTAGTTGTATTTCCAGTTTTAGTTAAAAAATAGAAATTATTTAATCTATTTATTATACTATTAATTACATATTTTTTTGTTAATTTAAGTTATTTTTCATTCTTTTAGTAATGATATTTGAAATCACATTTAATTTGGTCTTCAATATTGAAAAATATTATAATATAGATAAAAAATAAGAATCCAGATTCATATTATTAATCAAATACAATTACATATATACAAAGCATTGTCTTAAGATAGGGAGACTATTTTAGACACACAATCTATTGGTTGAGGAAATCTCTCAACCACACACCAAACTAGGAAATGGATCCTAACTACTAGGAACAAACTCCTTTACTTAGTAAGAATCACAACTAGAGACATGTAGGAATTAGATATTCCAACACTCACCCTTAATGGGTACTTGCCTTGATATCAGTTTGCAAAATCTAATTGTGGTCAAATATACCAAAAAAAATATGTTGATTTCCATAAAAAGGAGCAACCATCCACTGGAATTCATGGGTACTAACCACTGAAACCACCAGTCTTGTAGGATGTCCTTCGCATGCATGGTTCTTCCAACCATTATAACTGCACACATGTACCTGTACCTGTAAATCCCCCTCCATCATTGTTAACACAGGTTTTGTCGGATTAACTATAACCATGCTCTAGGTTTTAACGGATCACCCTCAACCACACAACCAAGGGCTTTCACTGTGAGTGGTTCTTAGATTACCAGGAAATGTATGGGGATACACATGCCTTACAAGGCTTAGATTTCACACTCCAACTCTGGAGTTACCAGGTACATAGCTTACAAAGACCACAGTAAACATCCTAGAGTTGTTTACATTACAACTATGATTCACATTACAACATAATAGAGTCTATTCCGCAAACATGAACAAATTCACACTTTCACCTCACTGTCCATCATAATTTCACATCTTGGTCATCTTTTTCTTTGTCAATTAAATTTTGGAACTCCATGCTTAACTTGTTATCATTTGTTAGAGTTTCCAATTCTAACAAAATAACTTTACCTAAATTAAGTTAGCTAGGCTCAATAAGGAACAATAATTTTATCCATAATTCAAAGAAAAAAAAAAGAAACTTTCATATTAACAAAGCATCAAATTTCTCTATCTCTAGAGTCTGATAAATTCTGAAGCCCAAGTGCAACACTGAACACCATTCCAGCTCTAAAGACTTTGTCATTCCTTGCATCGAAGCTCAATCCGGACTCCCAGAACTCAATTTTGATCGTTGTTTGCTACCCCCTCCAGCTACAGCCAACATATCCCCCTTGGGATGGCATTGCTATGATAAAGTTGATGCCATTTCTGCTATTGATTTTGTTCATAATCTATTGTGTAAGAATGTGCTCCACATCTTGGCACAAGAAATCTTGGAAGTTTACATGACCAGATTCTTCACTGCAAAAAATATTGGAAGAACCTTATAACCCGAGAGTTCTTGAAGACCTATAATATTACCTCGACATTCAGGAAAATTAGAGGCTAGAATAGAGGTAGCATGCTTAATCTAGAGCGATAAGGTGCCTCAGAACCCTTGTTGCAAATCTATCGCTTTCAGCCAACTCTTGGTTGGATTTCTTGATCGAAAAGCTGGGTAATGGCAAGGATCTTGGACTTGGAGAATTCATGAATGTTGGCTTCACCGCACCAATCCAAAAAAATCCACTTAATTGATAGCAAGTATCCATGCCAAGACTGGGATTTCATATTGGTATGCCTTCTCCCATTGGATATTTGTGGAGATGTCCCTCATGAGTAGAGTAAACAGGTGCCAATAGGGTTTCTGCGACATGACAGAGAGATGATTTTCGTTTGTTATTTCCCTTTTCATGAACAGGGTACGCACGATGGGATTCTTCTCAAATAATGCTCTCTTCAGGGCCTGATTTGGACTATCTACTCTCTCTAGCTCGGGTTGCATCTATAGCCTGCTATCATTATCTCTACCCGTAGAGAGCACAGGATTCAAACTCTCGCGATTCACCCTTGTCCCCGAGTTATCCTTGAGTTTCAGGCTTCTGTGCTTGACACCATGAGGCCAGGATTTGGTGCTCTACAGTTCTAATCAATGTATCTGGCAACTGAGGAAAACTAAGCCAACAATTAATTTGAGCCCACTGTTTGTGCATGCTTTGAAGAAACAATAAAGAAAAAATAAATACACAATTTTGTTTCCTCAGCCCAGGAGGGGCTAGGCCCTCACAGGCTCTGATACCAAGATAAAAACTGAGAATCCAGATTCATATTATTAATCAAATACAATTACATATATACAAAGTGTTGTCTTAAGATAGGGAGACTATTTTAGACACACAATCTGTTGATTAGGGAAATCTCTCAACCACACACCAAACTAGGAAATGGATCCTAACTACTAAGAACAAACTCCTTTACTTAGTGATAATCACATCTAGAGACAAAGTAAGAATTAGATATTTCAACATATATTTGTAATAAATTATTTAAAATGGAATATTGAAACAATTGCGTTTTTTTAATAAAGTATCACAAAACATTGATATTTTAAAAGTAACTATATCTACAAGATTCTATATAGGTTTTCTTAGGTTTGTAAGAGAGTACCCATCATAAATAAGAGAGTACAAAATGAAACAAATTAACATAGCATAAAAAATGCTAATCTTTAAAGGTGGAGTTGAAATCCATATTGATGAAGGTGGAGATAGTTTCCCCTCTTTGAGTGGTTCTTACTTAATCCTCACTGCAATTCCCATCCCTATTGTGACTTGCCAACTTCAAATGTAGAGCTAAATATGAGATTGATTAAATTTTCATATTTTAATTAAATATCATAAAATTAGCTCTATTGATATTGAAAAATATTGTAAGATTTATAATAAATTAATTTAAATATATTATTGTTTTTCTTTTATTCAATTTTTTCGCACAATAGAATATGTGTGTGTGGTTCTAGATCAAAACTTCCTTAGCTTGTAACATAATGACTACCATAAAATTGTAAAAAATAAAAACACATTAGCATAATATTACAAAGGATCATTTTCAAAAGTGGCATTTCCCCTCTCTATGTTAAAAACCACCATGGTGAAGATAGAAGATATAAAGAATCACCCTTCAATACATTAGTATTCAAAATGATACATATCTATACAAGTCTAGTGACCCTTGGTTTCATATTCCAACTGGTCCCTTGGGCTCCCTTTGACTGTTCAACTTCCACACCAATCCTTAGAGGATAAGGTGTCCAACATTCCTCGCTTTAATTTGAAAGGGTTTGTATGAGTCTAAGAAGAAAGATGTAATAAAAAATATGCAAAAATATGCATGGCAGCACTAGGTTGAATTTGCTCTCTAAAATGTTAGCATAAGGTGGCGGTTTAAGGATGAGCACCAACACTAGAATGCTTAGTGCAGTTCCCGAAACTATTCCTAATCCAACAAGAAGTTGAAATATTCTGTTAGAGGAAGTGTCCCTAATGTTTTGGAAAGGCGTACCTTCAACCTGGAAAAGGAAGGTCTACAAACTGTGGTGGTTTGAGGATGACCACCAACTTTGGAATGCTTAATGTAATATATGGAACTCTTCCATAGCTGAGAAGAGGTTGAAGTCTTTTTCTAGAGGAAGTGTCCACAATTATTTGAAGAGGGAGAATATCTACCTGAAAAGGGACGTCTCAACCCTTCATACATGGTTTAAGGCTAACTACCAACAAAAGATGTGTTCATGGCGCATCTTTGTCTCTAGATACAACTCTGAATTTGGTATGGAAGGGTATGGCTCGAGATCACTTGATGATGCTTTGAAACTTGTATGTTTCCATCATTCCCCCAATGTCAAATACAAGGTGAGACGATGAAGAAAATTGAAATGCAAGACTGTTCAATACTCTAGAACAAGTTCTGAGATTGAAATATCTTCTTAGTTGTTGAATCCCATTTCCAAGAAGTCATCTATCCAAGATGAATATTTGTTCTTAAAGGAGGTTTTGTTTTAAAGAATATGTTTGAAGAATGAGTGTTTTTATGATAGTGCTCACATGGAGGAAGATCAGAACAATGATCTTTCATATCACCAACTTGGTCACAATGTTAGAATTTAGCAATTTGTGGTGGCTTTTGTGGAAGAGGGATAGAATATGGAACAGTTGAAGATGAAATGTCACGAAGAAACCCAACATTATGGAACTGGATAGGCTTTGAAACCCAAGGCCAAATTTTCCTTGTTATGGACAAGATCTTGCCAAGGTCTGATGATAGACATCAGAACTGTATAATTAATTTCTTCTTCTACATGCAACACTGCTCTTGAGATGGGTACTACATCTGAATCAATCTTAATCTCATTATTAATTTCTGACCGTTGATGGGAGTCTATCTCAATCTTGAACTAAGGATTGTTCTAAACATAAAAAAAATTATTATGAAAACTCCTTTGTTGAAGCTCACCTCGTTGGAACTGTGATTCAAGTTGAATAATGTCAATCTTTTCTTGTGCATTTTATAAATAAATTTGAATTTACTCAAGATTCGTTTTGCTAATTTTGACTGTGTCATCAGAAGGAAAATGTATTAGAGTATTAGTAACTCTAATAATGTATTAATTCTTATCACTTTCATTATAAAGCACAAATAAATATTACAAATGAGGCTCCCAAGGATGAATAAATCCTCTCAATTGTTAATCAACACCTCTAGAAACACCTTCAATGTGCACTCCACCATCGACTAATGTTTAGAAGCCTGCAATTGAGTCAAAGGTTCATATTGAGCATCGACATGTATTGGTCAGATTATGCCTGTTTATGTGGGAAAATTTAATATTGTGCATGGTCCTGCCTCTCTCTATGTTTCTCTTGGATATGCGCTTCCTCTTTGTTAGATCACATAAATTTTAAATTGGAGATCAAAGCAAACTCAAACTTTGGACACTAAGAATTCATGTTTTATATTGATATAAACAAACTATAAAGAATATGAGGTACCATGTCTTTGCTCCAATAAATATTTTTACGTGTGGCTACTTTTCATCTACAACTTCAACGTGGTTCATGATAAACTCATATATCATCATAATATTTGTGCCAACAAAATTTTTTATGAAAATATTTCCCTCATTACTACTATTTATTTTCTATTTACTCGAAAGGAACTTATCAAAATGAAAGACGCTCATCCTGTATAGCTTGCATAACACTCAAGCTATGATTTTGACCTTGGAGTAGACCTCGAATAGATTCAAACTTGCAATATTGAAACCATAGCAACCCTTTCAAATCCAATTATGATTTCGGTTGCAATCCTCAAGTTTCTTCATGTGTTATTGGTATCACCATCGATTAAGTCAACCAACAAATGTTGAAGTATGGTGCTCAAGGATTAATGCATAGAATTCACACTTTCAACGTATGCAGTCAACCACACACATAAATGCATTGGATATATTCGAACCAGACATAGAAATGACATCCCTTGCCATGCGAGTTCACAACTTCAATGCATATATGTCTAAAAAATCATCAAACAAAGTGTTTTTTTCTCCACGCTCACTGCACCACTTCAAAAATGTGGAGGCACCACTTCTTAAACATGGAAGCATCATTTCTTATTCTAGAAAAACCATACTTCCTAGACAATCAAAAGTGATTCCACAAACACACACTCCAATTTCTTTCCTTTTCTGCTCTACTAACCAAACACATAGGTGGGGGCTTAACTAGGGTTTCTTTAGATGTAGCACATAGGATAAGAACATACTGGGTATAGGGTAAAAATATTGTCATGGAGGTGGACCGCAAAACAAGAAAACATAAAATGCCCTTATCCTCAACTGAAACAAAACCCAAGGACCTACATACTGCGGAGTGGAAAACATAGTATTACAAGAGATTCAACCAACATTCACGAGTGTCAAAACTACTATATCAACTTCACTGCTCATAACAAGAGTTTTCATCACCATGCAAAGAAAGTGTCTCCAACTAAATGTGTGGAGGCACCAACCAAAACCATAGATTTAATAGCAAGAGTTTAATGCATAATTTTCAATGCCTGCAAATGTAATTCATACCATGCAACACAATAATTAAACATCACAGATTAATAAATACCATACACTTCATTCCTGCAACCAAATAGTAAAAATCAATTTGTTCATTTAGTGGAGCTCTGCAATTCTCACACCAGTTCAACCGATGCATCATATATGATGACCATAGAGAATGAATTCGAACTGACAACATATTAATTAAAATGTGTTGGTATGTACTCCAACAAACAACTATACCAACAACATTCACATTGATCTCAGTTCACAAATAGGTGGAGAGAATAGTTTAGGAAGCATTTCTAACTATTAAGGTAGTGAATCCACACAACATTCAAAGAAACAACCAAAGGGATAGTATATGGTAGAGAATGGAAGGTAGAAAATCGCATAAATAACGTTGAGTGAAGGAGCGATTATCTAAAGAGAAATGAAATAGGAAAGTTGAAAGACAATCAAATATGGACCATACGGTGTTATAATTCTAGATTAATATAGGCAGGAGCAACAACGCACAATCAATAAAAAGATTGGGGCAGAAAAATGCCTAAAAGACCATAAAAACAAGTGGAAGCTCTGATACCATGTTTAACACAACCATGTAGAAGACATAATATATAAAGGACTAACCTTCAATACATTATTATTCACAACGATACATATATATAAAAGTCTAGTGACCCTTAGTTTCCTATTCCAAGTGGTTTCCTCGAATCCCTTTGATTATTCAACTTCCGCACAAACCCTAAGAGGATTAGGTGTTCAACACTCTAAGTAGCCCTTGATTGATCCTCAATGTGGTTTCCCCTCCCTTTTTAGGCACCTGACCACCAAACTTAGACATCCATATGTCATTAATGCAATTTTCATATTTCTAGTCTTGTTAGTCTAGCTTATTCAATATTTAAGTTTCCATGGATTTTTTCATTTTCACAATCAACACAATGTGATACTTAACATGACAATAAAAATCCATTTCTTTGTAGTTTTAAAGAATTTTTCTTGAAAATCTAGTGTTTAGAATCTATTGAACCGACACTTCAGCAATTTTTTCATTAAACATTTGGCCTCTATTCTCTTTTATACTTTATGCAGTTTCCTCCACATTGAATTTGAATTTTGCATCGAACCTCCTATAATATGATTATATTTCTACCAACATAGAGATTATACTATGCCTATTCCTCTTGGAATAAATTTGAAGATTTAAAATTGCCCTAAATTTCCTTGATTTAACCTTTACACAACCTTGGCTAATTTCTGTGACCCAAAATATTTGGTTACTTTTCATCTTAGGGTGCCCTACCACCAAATAAAGAATTTGTAATGCAAAACACACTATTGAATTCTTTAGAAATACATCAATATTAATCAATTTCTTCTGAGGAGAATTAGTATGAAACAAATGAAAATTCTTCGTTTCTAATAGACAAACCTTTACTAAATTGATGAAAGTTTCTTTCACTTTTGAGGGCCCATTTTCTAAGAAAAACCCGCCATAATTTATTTCATATCAAATCTCCTATGCCACTATTGAATTATTTTGATGTTCAACCTTTGATGTGATGTTAAACTTCTAGGTTATAGAGCAACCACCAATCTATGAAAGGAAAATATTTGAATAAGTAAAATAACCTATATGGATAAGGTGAATCAATTTAGTTCTATTCCATATCCTTATTTTATATTCCTTTTATCAAGTCCCCCTTTGGAAAAGTTAAAATAAAGATGAAAATAAAAATGCAAAAAAGCCTTCATAAATATATTAAACACAAAAAGGGAAATAGTTCGTTACTAACTTCCTAAACAAGGATGTTACACTAATCAAATGAAGTAGGCTCCATTTGAAAGTTAGTAAGTTTGGGATGAATTATTTAATCACTTATAAGATGAGTGCGTCCATATTAATCACTTAAAGGTGGACTTGAGCTGACACCATCATTTCCATTTTCTCTCTTGCGAGGATCATATGTTCATTGGCACAATAAATTACACCTTTTGAAGAGGTTGCTCACATGAAATTGTGTTTTAAATTTCTTGTTTTAATATTTTTATTTTACTATTTCAATTTTTGAAATGAAAAAAATAAGTAAATATAATTACAGGATAAAGTAACATAAATAACCCTAAGTACAAATGATTTAGATATTTTGTATTGATATTTAGTGTTGGTTTCAACGTTGTGACTTATGTAATGAATAAGTACAAATGATTTAGACATTTTGTATTGATATTTAGTGTTGGTTTCAACGTTGTGACTTATGTAATGAATGTTTATTCAGGTAATTTTGACAAATACTATTTTAATATGAATGAGATAGATTTACTATAATATTCACAAGAAATGTAATTATTTCAAAATTAATATAAAAGTATAAAGTGGGTTGTCGAAGAGCACCATAAAGTTTATTCGAGGGGAAAATGAAATTGGGTCCAAAGGGCAAGAATGTAAATTTCATAATTCCACTAGCCTTCATGATTTCACTATCTATCTTATTGAAATCTTTAGCCACGAATGATTAAAATCTAGGTGAAGGTTTTTGGAGAATTTCATCTTCCATGGTTATGAGCAAATGGAGTTTCAATATGATAGTAGAGGAAGGTGATAGACTCCACCCCAATACAAATTGTAATAGTCTAGGTTGAAATTTCATGTAATAAAGTTAATAAAGGAAAAACAAGGACGAAGGTCATGGAACACATCTTCCAATTTGAATGTTGGGAAAACCATCCTAGTTG
Organism: Pinus taeda; assembly: GCA_000404065.3. Taxonomy (NCBI): domain Eukaryota; kingdom Viridiplantae; phylum Streptophyta; class Pinopsida; order Pinales; family Pinaceae; genus Pinus; species Pinus taeda. Next base: position 37,283 of record APFE031407628.1, read on the forward strand.
GCCTTCATTTGGTTTATTATGGCTAAGGAATTTGGAAAATGAAATGGAAAAGGCTTTGAAAATGAAAAGAAACATTATTGGAATTTTATTTATCAAAATAAGGGAAAATAGGAGAAAAGGGAGGTGAAAAGTCACATATTTGCATGAACAGGAAATTGAAGGCAAAATGAAGGAAGATGAAGAAAATAGAGGTCTCAATGATAGAAAGGCTTCTAAGGATCAATTCACATCTTTTATCAGTTCAGACTTTTGTTAGTGTAGTTTTGGATCTCTCTTTATTCTCTCATACCCTTGCACACATAGAACATTCTTGGAGCACTCTCACATTGGATAAAGGAAGGCTAAGGGAGGAAAAGAAAGTAGTAGAAATCAAATATCAAGAAAGGAACATTTAGATGAAGCAACTACGGTGGGATTACTTGTAGGTATCGAGTTGAATGTATGATTTCCTTGTTAGTTTTGGCATGCATGGTACATGAATATGTGTACTTGGTTCTCTTGTTGTCATTGGCATAGGTGTTTCTAGGTGTGACACTAGTTTCAACTTTTCCTTGCCATTTTTGGATGGGGCAAACTTTAAGGGATGATATTCATAAGTGGGCTAAATTTCTATGGTTTAAAAAAAATTAAAAAAATATTCGTTAATTTCCAATTTTTTTTTTTTGGTCATGTAAGAGTGGAGCCTTCAATTAACCGGAAAAAAAAACATTAGATATGGTACATAGCTTTACAAGTGTAAATACCAACAAAAGATAGTCTCGTTGATGATAAATAAACAAAAGTGTTAACAAAACCCAAACCTTACACACAAAACCTAAATTAGACCCCTGGTCCACAGAGACCATTGTCTTCCTCCTGCTCATTATTCATGGTCTGGAAGTAAGCCATGTCTTTGGCTGCTTGTTTTTGACAATCATCACGCAGTCTACTAGAGGGTATAGAATTCCAGTCGTACTGAATATAGCTTCCTTACATAGCACTCCTTTATTTGCCAGATGATCAGCTAACATATTGGCTTTTCTTCGCACATGAATGAAGCTGATAGTTCTCAGAGTTCGCAAGTGGGAATGAATATGTTGAAATGCTTGTGAGAGACTCTAATATTTTGATGCTTTTCTAGGTGTCGTTCCATTACGCATTTTCTTGGCCGCATTAATGACCAATTCAGAGTCATCTTTAATGATGACATTGTGTAAATTTGACTCCATGAGGATTTCCAAGCACTTATCTAACGCCATGAGCTCCTCCATGTTATTAGTGGTAGTCCCCAAATGATTGTTAAAGATATCCTTTATGCGCCCATGCTCATCTCTTATGACACTGCCGAATCAAGTCATCCCTGAGTTGCCCTTGGAGGCCCTGTCTATATTGATTTTCAAAAAACCATGAGGAGGAGGTTGCCAGATATCTTTACCAACAGTTGTTTTGCTCACACCATGGACAGTGCCTTGTGGAATGAGAGATTGGAGAACCAACTGTAGTGGTATGCGAGCATCTTGGGGCGAAGGAGGGTCCTCAGGAATTTTCCACATAAGGGTTCCTATTGTATCTTTGAGCTGTCATAAAATTTGGACAATGATGTTCTGAGTCGAACCTATTTTGTTCTTGAAAATCCTGCCATTGCATTCTTTCCAGACATCTGAGATAATAAAGCTATTATTTTCCATTTTTTTTAAATTATTGGCCCAAATTTTATCGTATAAATTTTTTTTACCTTAAAAATTGCCAAAATTTTATATACGGAATATATAAAATTATTATAAATTTTAATAATTTTACAAAAACATTACCAAATATTTTACAAATTGCACATAATATTCTAGTGAGATTTGCCAAGGTTTCTAAACTTTAAAATAAATTGTCATCCTTTAAATTTTCCCTGCTTCACTCTTTTCATCACTTAGATGAAAATTATTCCTATCATCTCTACAAGTCATATGCTCTCTATATAATCATGAAAGCTAATTATCCTTAGAGACTCAACCACAATTTCTTTCAATAGTTGTTTGATGTCAATGATCTAGCTAGCATCCCCTCTGCCAGAAACTATATACAATTTGACATCCTACCTCTTTCGTTCTTCACATGTAGCTACAATATCTTAATGTTTAAGAGAGTCTTCTTTTCCCATTCAAAAAAATATGGAACATCCTCTTCACAGCCATCTCATCCTCCTCCTTATCGTGCAAGGATAATATCTCACTTACAATGCAATAGAACGTCACACAATGTAAACCATATACATAGATCTTTTTAATGTTTACAATGAACATCTATTATTAACAAAAAAGAATCTCAAATAATTTATTGCATCAATCCACATAATTGAGAAATAGATTGTCTAAACTAAATAACATGAACATCAAAACGTATACAAAAGATTCAAAATCTAATGGACACATTGATTAAAGTCTAAACACATTCCCTCAGTAAAAACCATTATTCAGTGTTATCTCTTCATTTATTAATGTACTCTTAGGCTCTCCTTAATTATAAAACACTCACACCAATTTACTTAGGGCCATGGCAAGCCAAATTTATTTTCCTCTAGCTCTGATATATCCATCGATTGCTGTGAATATCTCATTTTTTTAATCTCAACATATTGATAACTATTACAACATTTTAACTTTTATTTTTTCCAATTGTTCAATATTCTTCCATTCATAACAATTCTTGGCCTCATTCTTGCATCCATTTGATGTATAATACAATTCCACATGTCAATCAACACTTACGCATTATCAAGGTGGGGATGTGGAAGGTGGGATTCAAGTCAATTTCCATGAAGATATAACACACATTAGCTTTTTTGAGAATGCATGCCAGGACATTTAATATGGACACTATTCTAAAAAAAAAACGCATGCACAAAATGTTTGATATTGAGCTATTGCCAATAAATGCATGCCAATATCAACAAGCCGCAGGATTACATTGGAAATGCATTCTTTGGAGCTGACACATCTGTACTCAATCTTTATATTATTTATTTCTCATGTGACCTACATATTGTCAACCACAATTTGATGTTTTTGCATCATTTCACCTTTTGGAGGGTGGTCAATGTTGATGTAAAGGTAAGCATATATGTAAACCACCCACCACAAGGGTTGTATGTGTCTGTGCACATGCACAACACCCATTCTTCCTAAAAGTGAGGCAAGTACAAATATGCATGTTTCCAACCATACCAAATAGCTATGGTATGTATCTGTGCACCACCCAACTAAAAAGATGCAAATGCACATTCACAATTTCACTTAAATATAAATGGCATCTGTACCTGCTTCACACCCTTAACAACACAAGTTATTGCATTTTGTTTTGATAAATATGGTTCAAACGATCTTTAAATATTGTAATATAGCTCTCATTATTAATTTAAAAGTACCCTATTACTTATATTCCAAAAATTTTTTCTCAAACACAACTTTACCAAAATATCCCTTACTATAAAATTTATTATATTAATTGGTTATTAATTAATAATAAACAAAATTATATATTTATTATTTATATATGAATATCTTAAATTATAAATTATTTAAAAAACATATATATCAAATATAATAACCCATCATATATATAAATATATAAAATTAGGAAAAAGTTGTGACACTTCACTTTTTCGTTAATGATCATAGAAGTAGTTGTTTAGTTCTCTACTTTCTCTTTATTCTTTAACATGAAGATTTCTTAGAATCCAATTATTTTTATCAAATAGTAAGCTGTTTGAAATTAAATTAAAAAAACAAATACAACCCTGCAAACACAAATAAACCGTTGTACGTTTTAATAAAAATGAGTAGTATAAGCCGTATTCGCTAAGGTCAATAAAAACAAAAATGATGTAAAATAATTTAGATTTAAACATTTATAAATAAATTAATATATATTTATTATAGAATAGTGTTTGTGTTTTGTTTATAAATATATATTATATAATAGTGTTCGTGTTCTTGTATTATATTTGACTTAAGTTTATTCGTAGTTTAGGGTCATGGTTTGTTTCCGCTTATTTATAGGGCAAAAAGTCTCTGTTAAGCAGTGTTGCTGAGCAGCACCACCAGTTCTTTAGGTTTTATACATCTATTATTAGAGCAGAAAGCGGATGAGAATATTGCTCCAGGTTAAATGAAGTGGATGAGCAGCATGTCGAGGAAAGCTGGAGTGTTATATTGAGTATCGTTTTGTTATCTTGTGGATTACTTGCCCATAATGGCACCAGGGAAAGTTGACGAACAACCTGAAGTGAATGAAATCCGTTAGAAGGAGGCGCACTTGGCGGTTACGATGACTCATTGCTTTATCAAAACGGGCGTGGAGGTGTTTGGAAACGAGGCTGCGATTTGGCGGATTTGGATCCCGCTCATCGTGGATGACTGTCTGGTATAGATTTTCAAGAAATTCCTGGTGAGTCGACCGAAAGGAGAGAAGTTTAGCATGAACCCATTTTCCAGCCGTTGTCACGATAGTCATTTTCCACCAAAGATAGTGACAGTATTTATATTGTGTGGTTGGAACGATTCAAAGAGCCAAATTTGCTGTGCATTTCACCGTTACGGTTGCGAGCTAGTGGACTGATTGGCCATGATGTTTCTCTTGATGACTCATTGGTCATGATCATTACTGTTACGAAATACAATGAGTATATTGTACGACTGGCATCCCCCAAATCGAAGTCATACAATATATTCGCTGTCATTGGTAACGGTAAAGATGAACACAATGATTATCAACATGAGGAGGAGCACCATGGCCCAGGAGCCATTAATATCTTCTTCAATCAGTCCAGCTTCGAGGTAAAAGTAGTTACCTTAATTGTGAAATGCACCGCAAATTGAGTTCCTCTGAAGCATGTCAATGAGATGATAGGAGGATTGTGGAATTTATATTTTTCATGCATCATGTAAAATTTGAAAAAAAAGTTTAAGATTTTAGAGATTTAACTTATCTTTCCTTTTATCTATATATATTAAGTCCAAATTTTTATCTTTCCTTTTATCTATATATATATTAAGTCCAAATTTTCATTGGTTAGATAGATTCAAAGCCTTCAAATTCCTTGGACCTTTGGATCATATAAACTATACAACTTAAGCTTACAAATCCAATAAATTGATTCTGAATTCATAAGCTTCCTAAATAATTATCTTAACCACCATAGTGATCAAAATTACTCTCTTTGAGTTTTAGCTTGCATGATCTGCTAATTGATTCCTGAATTCATACATAAGCTTCCTAAATTCTAGTCGTAGATATGATCTTCGATCATATCCAGTATTTCGTAGCTGTTAGAAAAATCTTACCCGGAGGGAGAGGAGAGGAGAGGAGTCTCGGTCAAAAATCAATTATGGCAAAGAAATCATAAGTAATACCTTCTAATTTTCTATCGCGGCAAGGTAAGTCTTATGTTGCGTCAAGGATATTAGAACTATACAAAGTATTAATAAAAGAAAAGTTCGGTTGGGGTAATACAAACTTGTTTCTTATTTCGATTTATGATAACAAGCCATGTGTTATATAAATCGAAATAAGAGTTGGCCCTTTTCCCGCCATACTTCCCCTTGGCATTGTGATTGTGAAATCATAATTCGCAAAGTTATACAAGAATCATCCTGCCTCCCCTTCCCTTTTGTGATTGTGATATCGGCTATCATAACTCCTACCATTAATTCTAACACCGACTACGATAACCTCTCATTTCGCCAATTGTGATCACAATCGAAATGTCTATATGTCAACAAACTCTGCCATCCCCCTCGACAATGCTTTTCCGAACAGCGTTTCAGATGCGATATTTTATAGGATGGTGTTGATGTTTTTTCAACTACAGTTGTCCCGGTATGTTAACGTAAAAAAGGCCTTCAGCGCCTCTCCGATTTCCATGCGAGAAAGCCCTGGTGGATGCAGTATTAATTAAAAATTCCTGATCTTCGAATGACCCAAATTGACTCCGCCTAGATAGACGGCTCCCAGGCCTTTTCGGTCCCCCCACTATGTTTCCCTTTATCGGCGAGGGGCCGTATGAAAAAATGGTTTTCCCGCCAGGCCCCGCCACTACATGTCCCTCTCACACCATTTTGCATCTCCACTCACTTACCACTTACTGCTAATCCCCCCTCTGAAGTCCACTCATCCTCACAGTCTCTCCTGCCAACACTCCCGTGTCCTTTTCCACTTATTGCTCGGCTCCACCTCCACTTCATCTCCGACCTTCCATTCACAATGCGCCAACCCAATCATGGACCTCCACTATCCCAAAAGTATGTATATTTCCCTCAATCCCTAGCTACCACGTGGCTCATTCTTGTGCATTGATTCACAATTATAAGCGAACTCGGCCCTTGGTTTTCTCAATGCAATAGATATGCATGATTCAAAAGAATCAGTCCCCACTTACTTTTGTGGATTAAACATAACAATGCAACCAGATTCTCATAAAATTAGCCGCCCAGTCCCCACTTTCTTTTGTGGATTAAACATAACAATGCAACAAGATTCTCAGAAAATTAGCCTCCCCTCTGCTGGGTATTATATTATTAAAAATCATTCGCCGTTAATGATAATTCCTAAATTTTCCAATCTTCTACAAATGGAATTAAATTAATGTAAAAATAGAAAAGGATAGAAATCGAAATAGTAGAAAAAAGATATGTACATTGATGAAAGCAAGGACACATTTTAAGCAACCAGTAGCAAAAAGATAGAGGACAACATTGCACATTCATCACAATAGTCATCAAAATAGAATGCAGTGAAAAGTGGGACAACACAACACATCTGCGAGTAGGATAAAGGACATTGCTCATTTAAAGGGAGTTGTTTGAGCAGGATAAAGGACATTGCTAATTTAAAGGGAGTTGTCTATAATGAGATTTTTTGGAAGTTTTCCGGTGGGTTTTTCCAGTCAAAATTCGGCAGCAATTTATTTGAATCACAAGTTTGATAGCTAGTTTCTACATAATCAAAGCGTCACAAGGGTTTTTCAGGGTGCTGAATCCAAATATGCAGTTAAAAAACCATTTTAACTGCAGCAAATCAAGATTTAACCTCAATTTCTTTGCCGAATTCTGTCACCGGAATCTCCAAAAAGTCATTATAGACAACTCCCATTTAAAGTCCCTAAAATTGCACCAACACGCAACCCACTAATATTTTTTAAATAGTTTAGTCTATTTTTATACTTTTTTCTAATAAAATCTTGAATTCTGTTTCAAGATATTTGTAACAAATCGTGATATTTTTCAATATATTTTAGTTTAGTATTTGTATAAATACTTCATCATTTGAAGTAAGACATGTTGATTTTTGCGTTCCAAAAAGCTATTGTACTATTTTCATTGAATGGGTTGATCAGTAATAAAATGGTAATGCTTCATAGGATTCATGTGTTGGACTATTTGGTGAAGTGATTCTCTCATTGTCAATGTGTTTATTGGTTTTTTTTTCATAATTATGTTTTCATAAAATTTGACTTATTTTACAAAACGTTGAACAAATTTTTTTGAAAAATACACTCCAATTTGCGGGTAATTTAAATGTTTTTTTTCTAATATCATGTTAAATAATTCTTAATTTGTTTTTAACTTCAATTGAACTTATATGTTTTCTTCTATCAAACTTCATTTAAACATAAAAGATCCCATTAATTTAGTTATCTTGCACTATGAAACTGCTTTGAAAATCTGAAACAGATCCATGCTAAGTTGTAGAATCAATAGCCCAATGGATGTTTTAGGCATTTAATCAACCAATCAATTTTAAAATCAAACTCTGAACTCTCATAACTAGCCTAATATTTCAATACAACAAAGTTAAATCTGATAGAGAGATCCCTCTCTGATTTTAGGAAGGGTAGATCCTAAACTCCAAAGTGGTTTTGTGGTTACCTCTGTGGTTTTCTTTTGCAACCTCGGAAGAGTATAGAGTGCTAACACTCTTCAAAGAAGCAAGTGAACATTGAATATGTTCCTGAATAGTATAATACCTTGTAGTTTTCTCATTTCATGTGATAATTTTGTGTTTTGGGCTATATTTCTTTATATTTCTAGTATTCTATATTTTTCACAGCTCAAGAGTATAACACTCTCCCTATAGATATGTTGCCACAAACAAAATAAATAATATTTCATGATACCATGAAAATATTGAACAATAGCAACAAAATATAGTTAATGATAAACTTTGAATCCCCATATATTTGAACGTGTTCACAACCCTTTTCCTTTGAAAAGTAAGTAAGAGCTTAAATGCTCCCCCAAGCCCCATATGGATGTGAAAGGAATTTGTGTAATTAAGGTGAAAAATGACTCGTCTTTGAAAAAGACCATTTTAAGCCCATGGAGTAGCTTAGTTGGTTTCTTCAAAGGTAATAACTAGGCTATTTTGTTGTTGATGGATTGGAGAAAATGTGATTTAATAGAAATTCTTTCACTTTCTACCAAGATATGGCTAGCAATCTTATCTTGAAAAGTCAATTTGTTGGGGCCAAACTATTTATATCCAAAATTATAATTTTGTGTTGATATGTAATTGTATTTCCATTTTTAGTTAAAAAAATATAAATTATTTAATCTATTTATTATTATAATTATAATTCTTCGTTATTAGTTATTTTTCATTTTTTAATAATTATATTTCAAATCCATTAAATTTGTTCTAGAAATGTATAGTATTTATAATAAATTATTTAAAATGGAATATTGAAACAACTTTTTTTTTATAAAATATCACAAAACATTGATATTTTAAAAGTAACTATATCTACAAGATTCTAAATATGTTTTCTTAGGTTTGTAAGAGAATTCCCATCATAAATAACAGAGTAAAAAACAAAACACATTAAAATAGCATAAAAAACGCTAATCCTTAAAGGTGGAGTTGAAATCCATATTAATGAAGGTGGAGATAGCTTCCCCTTTCTGAGTGGTTCTTACTTAATCCTCATTGCAATTCCCATTCCTATTTTCACTTGTCACCTTCAAACATAAAACTCGATATGAGATTGATTAAATTTTCATATTTTAATTAAATATCATAAAGTTAGATTTCTTGATATTGAAAATATTGTAAGATTTATAATAAATTAATTTAAATATATTATTGTTTTTCTTTTATTCAAAATTTTTACACAACAATATATGTGTTTGTGCGCGCTTTTAGATCAAAACTTCTTAAGCGTGTAACGTTATGACTATCGTTAACAAAAAAAAAAACACATTAGCATAATATTGCAAAGGGTAATTTTCAAAAGTGGCATTGAAATCTATATTGATGAAGAAATGGGGAGTTTTTCCTCTTTAGGTTAAAAACAACCATGGCGAAGATAGAAGATATAAAGGATCAACCTTCAATACATTAGTATTCACAATGATACATATTTATACAAGTCTAATGACCCTTGGTTTCATATTCCAAGTGGTCTCTTGGGCTCCCTTTGACTATTCAACTTCCACACCAACCCTTAGACGATCACGTATCCAATATTCCCCACTTTAATCTGAAAGGGTATATATGAGCCTAAGAAGAGAGATGTAATAAAAAATGTGCAAAGATATGCATGGCAGCACTAGGTTGAATGTGCTCTCTAAAAGTTGTCATAAGGTGGCGGTTTAAGGATAAGCACCAACGTTAGAATGCTTAGTTTTGTTCCTGAAAATATTCCAATTCCAACAAGAAGTTGAAATATTCTGTTAGAGGAAGTGTCGCTAATGTTTTGGAGAGGAATACCTTCAACCTGAAAAAGGAAGGTCTACAAACTGTGTTGGTTTAAGGATGACCACCAACTATGTAATGCTTAATGTAATATCTAGAACTCTTCCATAGCTAAGAAGAGGTTGAAGTATTTTGCTAGAGGAAGTGTCCACAATTCTTTGAAGAGGGAGAATATCAACCTAAAAAGGGAGGTCTCAACCCTTCATACATAGTTTAAGGCTCACTACCAACAAAAGGCATGCTCATGGGGCATCTTTGTCTCTAGATACAACTCTAAATTTGGTATGGAAGGGTGTGGCTCAAGATCACTTGATGATGCTTTGAAACTTGTATACTTCCATCATTCCCCCTATGTTGGATACAAGGTGAGATAATGATGAAAACTAAAATGCCAAGAAGCAATCCATCCAAGATGAATCTTTGTTCTTAAAGGAAGTTCTGTTTTAAAGAATATTCTTGCAGAATGAGTGTTTTAAGAATATCTTTGATAGTGCTCACATGGAGAAGATCAGAAAAATAATCGCAATGTTGGAATTTAATAGTTTGTGGTGGCTATTGTGGAAGAGGACAAGAATATGGAACAATTGAAGGTGAAATGTCACGAAGAAACCCAACACTATGGAACTGGATATGCTTTGAAACCCAAGGCCAAGTTTTCCCTTGTTATGGACAAGATCTTCCCAAGGTCTGATGATGGACATGGGAAGTGTATAATTAATTTCTTCTTCTGCATGAAACTCTACTTTTTAGATAGGTACTACATCTTAATCAATCTTAATCTCATGATTACTTTTTGACAGTTGATGGGAGTCTATCTCAATATTGAACTAAGGATTGTTCTAAACATAAAACAATTTATAATGAAAACTCTTTTGTTGAAGCTCATCTCATTGGAACTGTGATCCAAGTTGAAGAAAATCAATCTTTTCTTGTGTATTTTGTAAATAAATTTGAATTTACTCAATATTCGTTTTGCTAATTTTGACTATGTAATCAAAAGGAAAAAGTATTAGAGTATTAGTAACTCTAATAATGTATTAATTATTGTCATTTGCATTGAAAAACACAAATAAATATTACAAATGCCGCTCCCAAGGATGAATAAATCCTCTCAATTGTGAATCAATGCCTCTAGAAACACCTTCAATGTGCACTCCACCATCGAATAATGTTTAGAAGCCTGTAATTGAGTCAAAGGTTGATATTGAGCATGGACATGCAGTGGTCAGATTATGCATGTTTATGTGGGAAAATTTAATATTGTGGATGATCTTGCCTCTCTCTACGTTGATCTTGGATATGCGCTTCCTCTTTGTCAGATCACTTAAATTGTAAATTGGAGACCAAAGCAAACTCAAACTCTGGACACTAAGAATTCATGTTGTATATCGATACAAACAAACTATAAAGAATATGAGGTATCATGTCTTTGCTCCAATAAATATTTTTGTGTTTGGCTCCTTTCTGTCTACAACTTCAACATGGTTCATGATAAACTCACTTATCGTCATAATATTTGTGTCGAGAATGATGGTTATGAAAACATTCCCCTCATTACTACTATTTATTTGCTATTTACTCGAAAGAAACCTATCAAAATGAAAGAGGCTCATCCTTTAGAGCTTGCATAACACTCAACCTATGATTTTGACCTTGCAGCAGACTTGGAATGGATTCAAACTTGCAATATTGAAACCATAACAACCCTTTCAAATCCAATGCTGACTAGGGTCGTAATCCACAAGGTTCTCCATGCATTATTGGTATCACCGTAGGTTAAGTCAACCAACAAATGTTGAAGTATGGTCTTCAAGGATTAATGCATAGAATTCACACTTTCAACATATGTAGTCAACCACACACATAAATGCATTGGATGTATTCCAACCAGACACATAAACAAAATCCCTTGTCACATGAATTCACAGCTTCAATGCATACCTGTTTAAAACGTCATCAAACAAAGTTTTTTATTCTCCACGCTGACCGCACCACTTCGCAAATGTGGCGGCACAACTTCTCAATCATGGAGGCATGATTTCTTATTCCCAAAAAAACCCTACTTCCTAAACGAACAAAATTTATGCCACAAACACACACTCAAATTTCAAAACACATAGGTGGGGGCTTAACTAGGGTTTCTCCAGATGTAGCACATAGGTTCAAAACATAGTGGGTATAGGGTAAAAATATTGTCATGGAGGTGGACTTCAAAATGAGAAAGCACAAAATGCCCTTATCCTCAACTGAAACAAAACCCAAGGACCCACATACTACGTAGCAGAAACATAGAATGACAAGAGATTCAACAAAAATTCACCAATGACAAATTAATATATCAATTTCATTGCTCATAACAAGAGTTTTCATCAACATGTAGGCAAAGTGTCTGCAACTCAATGTGCGGAGGCACCAACCAAAACCATAGATTTAATAGCAAGTGTTTAATGCACAAATTTCAATGCCTTCACATGTAATTCATAACACACAACGTAATAATTAAACATCACACATATTAATAAATACCATACACTTGATTCCTGCAACCAAATATTAAAAATCAAGTTGTTCCTTCTGTGGAACTCTGCAATTCTGACACCAGTCTAACCGCTCCATCAAATCTAACGACCATAGAGAACCAATTCAAAGTGACAACAAATTAATTAAAATGTGGTGGTATGTAGTCCAATAAACAACTATACCAACAACATTCACATTGATCTCAGTTCACACATAGGTGGAGAGAATAGTTTAGGAAGCATTTCTAACTACTAAGGTAGATAATCCACACAACATTCAATGAAATGGCCAAAGGGTTAATATATGGCATAGAATGGAAGGTAGAAAATCGCATAAATAATGTTGAGTGAAGGAGTGGTTATCTACGTAGAAATTAAATAGGAAAGTGGAAAGACAAGCAGATATGGACTAGAAGGTGTTATAATTTAGATAAAAAATAGGTAGGAGAAACAATGCACAATCAATAAAAATATTGGGACAAAAAAATGCTCACGAAGGTGTTATAATTCTATATTAAAATAGGCAGGAGCAACAATGCACAATCAATAAAAAGATTGGGACAAAAAAATTCCTACAAGACCATAAAAACAAGTGGCGGCTCTCATATCATGTTTAACACAACAATGGAGAAGACATAACATATGAAGGACTAACCTTGAACACATTATTGTTCACAACGATACATATCTATACAAGTTTAGTGACCCTTGGTTTCATATTCCAAGTGGTCTCTTGGACTCCCTTTGATTATTCAACTTCCTCATAAACCCTAAGAGGATTAGGTGTTGAACACTCTAAGTAGTCCTTGATTGATCCTCAACGTCGTTTCTCCTCCCTTTTTAGGCACCCAACCTCCAAAGTTAGACCTCCATATCTCATTAATGAAAATTTCATATTTGTAGTCTCTTTAGTCTAGCTTATTGAATATTTAAGTTTCCTCAGATTGTTTTATTTTCACAATCACCACAACGTGATACTAAACATGACAATAAAAATCAATTTTTTTTTAGATTTAAATTTTTTTCTTGAAATCTAGCTTTTAGAATATGTGAAACCAACACTTCAGCAATTTTGTCATTAAACATTTGGCCTCTATTCTCTTTTATACTTTATGCAATTTCCTCCACATTGAGTTTGAATTTTGGATAAAACCTCCTATAATATTCTTATATTTCTACCAATATAGAGATTATCCTAAGACTATTCCTCTTGGAATAATTTGAAGGTTTAAAATTGTCATACATTTCTTTGATTTAACCTTTACACAACTGTGGATAATTTCCATGTCCCAAAATATTTCATTACTTTTCATCCTAGGATGCCTTTCCACCAAATAGAGAATTTGTAGTGCAAAACACACTATTGAATTCTTTAGAAATACATCAATATTATTCCGAGGAGAATTAGTATGAAACACATAAAAATTCTTCGTTTCAAATAGACATACCTTTACTAAATTGATGATAGTTGCTTTCACTTTTGAGGGCCCATTTTCTAAGAAAAACACACCATAATTTCTTTCATATCAAACCTCCTACGCCAATATTGAATTATTTTGATGTTCATCCATTAATGTGATGTTAAAATTCTAAGTTATAGAGCAACCACCGAGCTATGAAAGGAAAATATTTGAATAATTAAATTAACCTATATGGATAAGGTGAATCAATTTTGTTCTATTCCATAACCTTATTTTATATTCCTTTTATCAAGTGCCCCTTAGAAAAGTTAAAATAAAGACAAAAAAAAAAAAAAAAAAAAAACTTCATAAATATATTAAACATAAAAATAGAAATAGTTAATTATTGACTTCCTAAGTTCTAACCAATGATGTTACACTGATCAGATGTAGTAGGCTCTGATTGAAAGTTAATAAGTTTGGGATGAAATATTTAACCACTTATAAGATAAGTGCATCAATATTAATCACTTAAATTTGGAGCTGAGTTCACACCATCATTTCCATTTTCTCTCTTGCTAGGATCATATGTTCATAGCTGCAACAAATTACACCTTTTGAAGAGGTTTCTCGCATGAAATTGTGTTTATATTAATTTTTATTTCAAAACATGAATAAACAAGGCGGGCTGCGGGGCAGCTAGTCCCTGCCCCAGCCCAATAGTCAAACAAAAAGTCTGCAGCATCTAAGCTATAAGCAGCTCCCCCTATAGCATACGAAATTCAAGTTCCAGATCCAGAGCTACCTCGCTACGTAGTAGAAGGATGGTCTTTGTAGGTGCTGGTGGGTCAACCAATTGAATTGAATAGCTAACGCGTCAAGATCTTACCCTATGCTTTAGATATATATATATATTATATATATATATATATATATATATATATATATATATATAATATAATAATATATATATATATATATATATATACATATATTGTTTGTGCGAGAGTAACCATATCGCTAAGGTAGCGTTTAATAATAATAAGTTCACCAGCTCAAGCATAATGCATGAGCGAAACGTGGCGCAGGACAGCCGTGTCGTGGCGTCGAATGCTCCCCCGTAGTTGGTTCCGCCCGGCTAAGTCATCGTCTTCTTCGCCGTCCGTCTGGTTCGTCGAATGCTCCCCCGTAGTTGGTTCCGCCCGGCCTAAGTCATTGTCTTCTTTGCCGTCCATCTGGTTCGCGATATTGATGTACAGATCTTAGCTCAGTATGATACTTATAATCGCTCGTTTAGCGAGTGCGGGCAAGACAATATTTTGCATCGAAGTGCGTTGGAGAGGAACCTGAAAGTGGTTCTGAATTCGTTGGTTGAAAACGTTGGGGAGACAGGCTACAATATTTCAAGTTATCGAGAGAATGGAGATAAGATCTACGGTCTTGCTCAGTGCAGGAGCGACCTCAATGCCTCTGCTTGTCAGACATGTACTTCACGGGCTGGAGATAGTCTTCGTCAAATCTGTAATGGTACTTCTGGTAGCATTCACCTCGGTCTCTGCTTTCTGAAATATGCCACTCACAGCCCTGATTCAAGTTTAAGTTCATTCGGCAACTTTAGTGGGCTCTGCAATGAAAGTAAATCAGAAAATGCATGGGGTTTTAGCTGGAGGATTGCCAATCTTTTGACGAGGCTTGTGGAAAAAACTGAGTCCAGTATGGTGGGTTACAGTACACTCAGTGATTATGGGGTTTATTCTCTGGCTGAATGCTGGCGAGACCTTACTAGGAGCCGGTGTAGTCAGTCCCTCAACACTATTGGCTATTTGAGTGCAGAGCATGGTTCTCTGCTATGTGGCTCGGTGCATCAAGCTCTTTAGGCGATTTGATATAGGACTGGGATGGGATGTCTTAATTTCCGATATAGATGATAGAATTGGAAACATAGAAATACAAAGTTCATGTGAAGGTGCAAAGTTGTTTCGTACTGCATACTTAGCGCATGTATCTAGTCAATATTAAATCATCTAAAGTTAATTTAACTTGTTCTGATACGGTTTTTATATTGTGAGCATGTCTCGAAGGTGTAATGTTCATTTTTTAATGCAAACGATTATTCACCCAAGTTATTGACACAAGGGAGGACTGGTTACAATTATTTTAATACCCAGGGCAGAAGCAAAACTCAATCAAACTCAGAAGGCATAAGTTACTTGTCAGAATTTCTAGAACAGTCACCTACCGGATATTCCAACTTTTTGACGGAGGTCGAGCTGCCGAGGTACAAGTGCATGGTGAAGATGAGGTCTCGCTGATAATTATACATGCATTACATGAGTATGGAGTAGGAACTAATAAGGGAACTGTCCTGAATGGCTACTGCATGATTCAGGTTGCTGAACCTCGTATGGAGCCATTTGCGCTGAGAGCCAATGCCTTGATAGAAGGGCACCGGTGGCTCTTGTGCGATATTCAACGAAAAAGAGGCAAGTTCATTTACCTGTTTATCCTTAATTTACACTAAGCTATAAACGTGATTAATAAAATATAATTGATTGAAATGTAATTAGTCAAAAATATAGATTGAAGCTCAACGACAACACAGAAGCATTGAATTATTATTTTTCTCGATTTTGTAATATTCACCTAAATCGCTATTCACGATTCATGGAATTCTGATTACAGGGAGTTGAACACAATGGAACCAAAGCTGCGTTGGGGGATGAACAGGGTGGTTGGTTTCCCGTAAAGGAAAGGAGGCACGAGGTGCGTTTCAGGTTGGAGGGCAGACGTTTGGAAGCCTTCACCCATCACAGCAGTACATTCCAGTTTGTTCACTGGGGGTAATTGGTAGCACAACTATCTGTCTTCTTCGATTCTGCCAAAGAAAAAGCAAGTAAGAGCGGGGACGACTTGTTTGGTGGCGCCAAGCTGTTGACGAGGTTTATCGCTTGTCTCCAGAACTGCTAGAAGCGACTGTAAGTTCGAATGACTATCCAATTGCTGAGCGAAAATTCTGTGTTGTTTACTTGAACTCTTCTTCGCCGAAATCTTGGTGGCCGGCACTAAAATTGAATTTAGCCGAGCCGCACTCAGCCCTGTCGCTGCAATTCACAAACAAAACCGACATTAATCTTGACTGGCACGAACAATTGCAGAACTACGAAAAATAAAAATAATTGTCATCAAGAAAAAGGTTGGCAAAAAATGAAATGAAAATGGCAAGCAGACACATATACATACTCTGTTTTTTACATACTCTGTTTTTGTGTGTTGAAGGCTGCAGGGTGTTGTAGAAGAGCTTGCGAAACAACTGCCATTGTTAAGATGATCCAAGAAGAGGAAAACTGATTAATGGAAAACTGATTAATTTCAGAGCAAAACCAACAGGAAATGAAGTTGCGCGTAGCGAATACAAACTGCTAGTTCGATGCTGTGGGGAGGCATGGGTGTGGTGATATAAGAAGGAATGGAGGTGCATTAGGTTGACACCACACCAATACATGCACAGAGCCATCTGTGCACCTGATGTCCTGATTTGGTGGTGTCTCGTGTGATATATTAATTAAATAAACATTACCAAGTATCCACATAACATTTAATTTTTATTGATTAATGCTAGCATTAGTTTCCATTTTCAGAAAATTCATTGAATCCATAAGTTAAATGAAGATTTATCCTAAGTTTGCCCAGATCCTGGCCTCGATATGAGGCCTAATAAGATCTTTAAAATTCTCAGTGGTCGAAATAGTGGTAGAAATTTCGTATTGGTTAAAAAAAAGTGATTTATGGAATATAAACTTGAAACTTAGGTTAATGAATTCCGTTCGTTGCTTGGTTTCTGTGCCTATTAATGAAAATGCTACAAATCAATTACTATAGTCCCTGCAGCCCGAAGGGGCAGGGACTAATAAAAATGACAAATTCAGCGAAAGAGAAAGTGAATGAAATTTTCGATAGGGTCTTTATGAAATGTAGTGTAT
Organism: Pinus taeda; assembly: GCA_000404065.3. Classification (NCBI taxonomy): domain Eukaryota; kingdom Viridiplantae; phylum Streptophyta; class Pinopsida; order Pinales; family Pinaceae; genus Pinus; species Pinus taeda. The sequence continues at coordinate 54,902 of APFE031407628.1, forward strand.
TATGCCCAATTTTAAACATGAAAATCAAATTATGTTGAGAAATAATAATTGAATTTTTTATATTAATTATTTTTAAATTCATTAATTATATAAAAATATTAAAAATTTAAAATTTTTGATTCATAATGTTTATAAAGGTTTTTTCCGCCTTTAGTGATAAGATTGTTCACATTTTTAATAAAAATAAGGTTTATATCACGTTTAAGAATTTCAGCACAATCTGATACTCCTTAAAATCTTGCTCTAAGAAAGTATGATTATAATGTTAGATCTAAGAATTTTGTGATCCATAATGTAGAAGAAAGTCTTTCAGATTAATCACATTGTTAGAATTTGGTCGACGAACCAACTAATATGGAACCAACTAATATGGTTCATCCTCAGTGGTAGGTGAGAAATCCTTTGAGCAGAAGGAATAAATAGTAAGAATGCAACATTGCCCAAAATTAACCATTAAAAACTAATTATTGGTGAATTGATTAATAATATTGAACACCACATATCTACTCTTTCATAGAATTTATTGGATTGTTATTAATTTTTATTTAATACATTGTTAAGATAGTAAGTATATATATATATATGTTAAGAACCTTATTGAGGGGAGATATATTTATAATAATAAATGAAAAATTTAATTTAATTTAATTCCTGTTTTAAAATTTTTGAAATTTTATATTTTTAAATTTCTATTTTAAAGTATTTCTAATTAATTAAAATTTGTTATTATCTAATTCCATCCTATTAATAATTATTATTCTGTTCTATATTATTTAAATGTTTAAATAAACTATAATCAATGAATTAATGTTTTTTTTTTTTTTTAATTTGACATTCTAACACATCATTTTGGTTATTTCATTTTTTAATATTATTTACTTTAAATAAATAGTGGTAAATTAATTAATTATCTTTTTTATTTTGTTTTATTTACTTTGACATCCTACTGTATCATTTCGATTTATGATTTGCTTAAAATTTTCTGAAGCATCTCCACACTATATACTTTTGTTATTAGATCAAATACTCCACGTATATCCATGTATATTTTGATGATGAACCATAATAAAAAGTTTGGAATGTTCTTTTTATTTAAAAAAAAAAATTATACGAAAAATATTCTCTATTG